>LOEQ01004064.1:102955-147405 GCA_001685075.1 Bramus lutescens
GCTTTGTACCAGTGATTGGAGGTCCATGTGTTGGTCTGTCTCTGTGTGTGTTTCCTCAACCTCCAGCCCCTTGCCCGAAGTTGGCAAACTGGGTTCTAGTGCATAGAGCGCAGACGGGGTGGGGGGGCACAGTGCGTGGCAAAGAAATATTTAGTAACATATACATTTCAATGGGCAACAATGTTTAATGGTAGAAATGTCTGGGGATAAGTGTATCTTTGTGCAGGGACGAAGTATAATAATGTGACCCACAAGTTAACAGGATAAAGGGTTCTTGGCCAAGCAGCAGTCTTCCTAGCTGGCCTTAGCTCTCGTGAGAGTTGTATTCTGTGGAAGTCATCCATCCTATCGGTGTAGTACAGAGCAAATAAGGCCACAGAGAAATCAAACCGAGAGAGGGAATGCTGTAGGAATGAGCGAACATCATCAGATAATTTAGCAGAGGCTGCTTCCGGTTGGAGGGACTCTTTCATGTGACAGGACTGTCCTAATGCAAGGCACAATCTTCTGCGGGAGCTCTCCTGCAAAACCCACACTCAGCCGTAGATCTTTGAACAGCTCTAGGCAGGGAAAGGAAGAACCTGTCTTAGTTACAGAAACCACAATCCAAGACTGTGAGGTACCACGTTCACCCGCAACGGGTATAGCATAGGACCCAGGAGGAAACTGCAGAGACTGCAGAGGTGTGACAGGCATGCAAAATAGGAATGAGGCTGGAGAGGAGACTTGACTCAGCCACCAACTGCTTCATGAATAAGTTAAGGAATAATAGGAAATTGGTGTTGCAACTACACATTTGAGTCAAGGTAAACTTAGAAGTACAATCTATTTTAACCTACAATATGGGTATAAGCACTCACCCAACTCAAAGTTCTGAGTGAAGAATGTTTCGACCATAGGCTTAGACCAAGCCCTGGTAAGTCAAAACTTTAGAGTGGTAAAATTAGATGAGCAGCATCATTTTCTAGGCACTGCTAGAACAATCCAGTCTGGATGTGTAACATCTTCCGTGTGATATAAAAATCAACTTCTCTCACTTTCTCTTTATACCAAGAGATTAGTGCAGCTCTCAACTTTTTGCAATAGATGGGAATTAATAACAAGATCCATAACTGGTCAATATACAGACAACAAGAGACCAGGGAGTGTTCAGCCCTAAATATGAAATCCACATCACACCTTCTCCCAAAGCTCAGACCATTGTCTAGGTAGGGAGGGGAAGAAAGACGGTAAGAAAGAGGTAAAGGGAAGAGACACCTATAGTGAAACAGGATTTGTTAGACATAGTATCATTGCACACATGAACTCACAATGGCTGGGACTGCATGGTTAAGATCAAGTCAGCACAAATGGGGAAGGATTCAGGAAGTCCCACCCTTTTCTGAGGAACTATTAGCATGCAGTGCCTGCTGGAGAAGGGAGGATTGTTTTCTCTGCACGTGGTCACTGATAGGACACTGGTAGCCTTAACTGAACTTTGGGTTGAAAGAAAAGAGACCACATGCAATTTGGAAGGGAAAGTCGTGAGGATAGTGGAGGAACTGGAGGGGAGGGAATAGCAGTTAAATAAGGACAAAAGACATATGCATGCATGGATATTAAATACAATATACTCTTAAATATAGTTAATAATATTGAGTATATTCTCAAATATATTTAAGAACAAAAGACCTAGAGCTTCCTAGGGAACTAATTGGGAAGACATGAGCCAAAGAAGGATGAGAGAAGGTAAAAGGAAGTGAAAGTATCATCATAATACATGCTATATATATGCATAATTATCAAAATTTATATATTAATTAAAAGATAAAGAACTACCACATGTGCTGGTCAGTTTTTTGTCAAGTTGATGCAAGTTAGGGTCACCTGGGAAGAAGAAACCTCAGTTGAGAATATGTATCCTTCAAATTGGGCAATAGACAAAACTGTACAGGAATTTTCATGATTGATGATTAATGTGGGAGGGTCAAGCCCACCGAGGGGCATTCTGCCCCAGGCTGGTGGTCCTGGATTGGAGAACAAAGCAGGCTGAATAAGCCAGGGGAGCAAGCCAGTGAACAGTTTCTCCTTGGCCTCTGCTTCAGTTCCTGCCTCCAGGTTCCTACTCTGAGTTCTTGTTCTGGTAAGCTGTAAAGTGAGATAAACCCTTTCCTCCTGGAGCTGCTTTTGGTCAGTGCTTTATCACAACTCTAGCAAAACAAAGTGGAGCACAATATGACTCAGTTATCCCATTCTTGGGGACACATTGGGAGGACTCCATGTACTCCCTCAAGGACACTTAACATACCCATGTTTATTGCTGCTGTGTTCACAGTCCCCAGTAAGCAGAACCAGCCAAGAATCCCACTGGCAGATAAATGGGTAATGAAAATGTGGTATGTAGACATCACAGAATTTTACTGAGTCATAAGTAATAATAAAATTATACAAATTTTAGGAAAATAGGTGGATCTGGAAAATATTTTATCAAGAAAAGTGATCCAAATTCATGAAGATGAAAATTATACATTTTTTTTATTTTTTGAACCATAGGTTATAACATTATATATATATACATACATGATGTAGGAGGGTCATCTGTCTATGTGTTACTTTCATTGGTTAATAAAGAAACTGCCTTGGCNTCGGGGTATAAGCTAGCTGTGCGGGAGCTGGGCGGGACGAAAAGCAGGCCCGCTTCCCTTATCACTACACATACATATATTATAAACCTGAATACAGATGGGAATAGATGCAAGCAAAGACTAACAGCTAGAAGGAAGCCCAAGATGGGGCAAAAATGATGGTGAGGAATACAGGAAAGAGCATAAAGATACGTGTGAAATTAAAGCAGGAAAGGGACTCTGGAGCAAGGGTAAGTTTAGGGGGTCTGAGGAATAAGGGGAGACTGTAATCAACTAAAACAATGTTTGTTTAAAATACCACAATAATACCTAACACTTTGTAGGTAAGAAATAAAAGAATCTTAAACTAGTGTTTGGCACATTCTAATTGCTCAAGAGATGTTAAATACTGTTATTGCCCCTCTAGGCTTCTAACCCATTTTCTAAATTGCCCCAGGTTTCTGTGAATCAGCTGTTGTTCTGTGATTACAATCATGCAGCTCTCGTGTGTTGAGTCCCCTAGTTCTCAGATTCCCCGTCCCCAAAGCTCTGGGGATCAAAGTTTCCCATGGCTCCTCTGGCTGCAAAACCCAACCTACATGATCGCAATACATTTGGCAACAAAACCTGATCTGAACAGGGAGCCTGTTTACAGTGCTTAAACATCCCATCCAGTGTAAATATTGGTGTATTCCAGGATGGAATGTTGTCCCAGGCCCTACCTGAGTGCCTTCCCAATCTGAGAAACTCTGCATTCCGAGAAGCATGGGGCCTCTCAGATTCAGACAAAGGTTGTAGACCTGTAGTGGTTGGGTAGGCAGCGGAGAAGTGATTTGCATCTGTGGCTCTGTGAGTCAAGATTTATTAAACAAGCAAGCGTATTGCTCCATTTATAAACACACTGATCCAATCAGCTTTCCGGATCTGAGAAATATGAACCTCGTTTCCTCCAGGACATTCACTATCAAGGTCAATCTCCCCTCCCACTTGCTCTCCCCGCTGTAATTGCCAAGGACCACTTATTTTGGTTTGGGAACATTTTTCAAGTTGGAATCATTCCCCTTACCCATTATTTTACTTCCTACCTTCATCTCTATGCGCGTCTGTATAAATATAAAGTTAAGCAGATGTCAAAGCCCTAGAAATGTCTGGCAGAGGGATTGTACCTCTGTCCCACTCAGTCTCATGCCTGGATGGCATTCCCTCTCAACTCCACCTGAGCTGAGTGAAGACATCAAGAAGCTCAGCAGTGACTGTGTTCTGTCCTCCACATTTCCCATTGCGGGAGAACTACCCGCTGATGACGTGCTGTCTTCGGTCCGTCCATCTGGTTCTGCTTCAGGAAGGGACAACAGATCACAATCTCAGCAGCTTGTTCTTGTTCACTACTCCAGATCTCCGGAGACCTAGGAGAAACTTCTTTTAACTGTTCACCTTCTATGGTGTCTCTAGGGCGTCTAAAGTCTTTGCATGCATTTTAAACTTCTCAGGACAGAGAGCAACCACATCAGAGGTCACTAGGGTAATGACATCTGGCTTTGAAAATCTGGTCTTGCCTCTCTCTCTAACCCAAGCACAAGTGTGGGGGGAAATGAAGTTGAAGATCTCCCTTGCAGGGAACTCTGGGTGGTTTCTGTCTTTGATGTGGTAAGAGAGGAGGCCTCAGGATGTAGGACTGCTAGTCCCCAAGGGACCAATAGGGAAGAGGTAATTTTTTTTTCATGTTAATATGTTAATCTAAACAAGAGGAACAGTTAGATCACAGGGAGGTAGAGACGCCATTTTAAACACCACACAGACACACACACACACACACACACACACACACACACAGAGCAAATGGCATTGTCAGCATGAGAGCTCTCCTTAGGCCTTTTCCTCAAGGGCATTGCGGATCCCAGAGCTCCTTTGGGCTTTAAGTTCTGAATAAGTGTTAGAATCTCTGCTTTTACACAATTAGCCCAGGCCACCAGCTAACAATCGCTGAGACTCAGCTTGACTTTTGTTAGACTCTCAAACTGCTAATATTTGTCCTCAAATCATGCCGTCTCTGGCAATTGCACACAGTCCCTTTGCTGTTGAAAATGCCAGGGAGCTATTACTATGGCAAGGGAAGGCCTTTGCATTGTTTGATTTCCTTAGGAAGCCACACCGAAAGCCCTGGAGCTCCATGAGAGCTGGGCAGAAAATGGGGAAAGGGGCTGAAGAGAGAGAGCACTTGCTGCTTTTGCACAGGGCCAGAGTTTGTTCACAGACTACACAGGGTGGCTCACTGCAGCCTATAACTTCAGCTCCAGGGGATGCAAATGGCATCTCTTAGCTACCAAGGCCACCTGTATGTACTTGGCCATATATACAATCGTACACACACACACACATACACACACATACACACACACACACACACACACAGAGCTAAAAAAATAAAAATAAGACAAATCCTAAAAAGTAAAAGTAGGAAAATTGTAACAGAAATGTCTGCTTGCTTTGGAGAAACCACGTGAAAAAGCATTCCTTCCAGGACAATCCTGGGCACTGCTATGAAGCTTCAGCCACTTCCCCTTGTTACCAGAAAGACTCTACCTTAGACAGAAGACAGGATACCATGGGTCTGTACACACAGCCATTCAGGAGGCTGAGGAAGAAGGATGTAAGTTCAAGGCCTGCCTGCTCTGCAGAGGGAGCAACATCAACCTGGGCAATTTAGTGAGACCCCTGTCTCAAGGAAAAGCTAGGGATACAGTTTGGTAAACAAATACATAAATAGCATGTGTGAGGCCCTAGGTTCAACCTCCTGTGTTCAAAATCAAAACTAAATATGTATATAAGGGATAAGAGACTGAATGGATTCATTGGCTTCCTAGAGGACTTTAATATCTCACCTTCTCTGATAGACTCTCTAAAACATATTACTTCTTTAGAAACACAATGTATAATCCCCTGCCCTAGGCCCCAAGAATCTGTTTAATGGGGATTAGGGGAAAACATCTATTCACATCTACTCAACCTAAGTTGTTCTTCCTGTTGCGGCAAAATATTCTGATGAAAGCAGCCTGAAGATTTACATTTGGTTCTCAGCTGGTGGTAGGATCCATCTTGGCGGGGGGCAGTCATGGCAAGAGGCCTTTGAAGCAGCTGGTCACATGGTGTCTGCATTCTGGATTAGAATGTTCACGCTCTGCTCAGAAAGGCTCTCTTTTTTTATATACTGGCCAGGATTCCAGCACAGAAAAGTATGGTGCCACCCACAAGTAGGCAAGTTTCCCCCATGTCAGTTAATTCTAATCAAACTAATCTACCGCGAGCTGTACCCAAAGACCCATCTCCTAGGTGACTGTAGATCTCACCACACTGACAATTGAGATTAACCATCACACAACCACTGTCCCATCTTGTTAATGAGAACCCATGGATGATGCCTTTAAAGGAGGCCATGGGAATGACAGCCACAAGACCTCTAGCAGACCAGAAGCGTTTCCTTACTTGATGTTAACCAGCAACAAGCATCATGGAGGAGAGGATAAAGAGGATAAAGGCAAATGAACAAGTAAATGCTTCAGAAAACTTACGTACAACACCAATAATAAGAGAAAATTAAGTTGTAGCATTTATACTTTTCTTTTTAATTTTGAATCTTGTCTTATCTGTGGACCATTAAGGAAATGCTTTTTATTTACATCTATCGGTGAATACCTACATGTTACAGAGGCCACCAACTTGTACTGCTAGGAAAAATAAGACATGACTTTTTTTAGTTCCTGCTGATTGGTTAGAGAAAAGACAGGGGACAAGTCCATTTGGATTCTGGGTAAATGGTGGTCCCATCTCCAGAATCAGGAGGACATACTAGAATCCTCAGCAGACAGCAGTGACTGTTTCTCTCATTTCTCTATAGCCATCAGCCAATTACATACTAGATTATTTTTTCTTTGTGTGTATATCTGTGTTCAACGTGTAAGTACATAGGAGTTAAGGGAGAGTTTGTGTATGTCGATATGAGTGTACCCATACCATGGCACATGTTTAGAAATCAGAGGACAACTTTTGGATGTCAATCTTTGCATCTTCACCTTGCTTGTAACAGGCTCTCTTCAGTGCTGTGCACACCAGGTTAGCTGGCTAGCTTCTGAGATTCCTTTGTCTCCCTTTCCAGCTCCTTGTTGGGTCAAGTCAGGAATCATTCACACCCTGGTTCCATGTGTTTCCTGGAGATCCGAATTTAGGTTATTGAGGCTCTCATAACAAATGGTTCTTACCCACAGAGCCATCTCCTCAGATCCTGGATTACTGTTATTTTGTTTTGGTTTTACCTACACTTTTGTCCTGTCCACTGACATATGGGCTCCTTGACAACGTTACCAGGCTCACACATTTTAGGGGTTAAACAGTTCAATGGCCTACACTGAGTAGTCCATTGTCTGTGCAATGGTATAGTAGGACAATGTGCGCCTTGAAGTTGGCCTTTGTTGTAAGATCTGATGACTGGACCAGTGGTTAATGGAACACTTAGGGAGCTATTTAAAAAGCGTTCTTTTGGGTTATGTGCTATATATAGCTTGAAGGTCACATTTTACATAGAAGTAAATATGTCAGTTGATTAAATGACTCAGAGCAAGTTTGTTTATATCTAATGAAATTACACAATACATGAGACTACAGGAAACACATTCTGCCTATCTCCTTTTTCCAGCTAAATTAAGCTCCAAGAAGGAAATCTGCTGCTCTCTCACAGCCTACCACTTTTAAACAACCTCAAAGGCCTATTCCCCATGGGCTGTACTTTGGCAGTACACTGCCGTCAGTCTATGCACGGGGTCATGTGAAAGCCTGTGATCTGGACCGCCAGTGGCCCACACTTCACTAATAGATACCACCTTTCATATGATTCCTGCATGGGAAAAGGAAGTTCCATTCCTGCAATGGGAATGTCTGGGAGAATCACTCACCACACAATTATTCAAACTCCAATAATCTTATCTCATTCTGAGCGATGCCTACTTCAATACAGGGACTCTATTGTTCTGTGGATTTCCTTATTACACACCCTTGACAAGCTTAGCTAGAAGTTTCCTTGAATACTGTACCATACCAGTCCTTTGCTAACAAAGACAGAAAGCCGTGAGCGAAGGGTAAAGCATTGGTTTAATTGAAGCCTGCATTCTTGGTAAACTTACTTAGGAAACCGGTATAAAGAACTGTCAATCATCCTCAGAATGAGTGAGGAGGCCAAAAGCTTCTACAGAGTCTACACAGTGATTTAGTTTAACAACAGAGGATTTGATAGTACCTCATCAGATCTTCTATATGACCCAGCTATACCACTGCTGGGTATTTACCCAAGGGGCTTCAAGTCAACACAACACAGTGGTATTTGCACATTAATGTTACTATAGCGTTATTCATAATAGCTAAATTATAGAACCCATCTAGATGTCCAACTCCAGAGGGATGGATAAGGAAAAGGTGGTATATACACACATAATGGATTTTTTTTCTCAGCTATGAAGAACAAAGTTGGGTCAGTGAGATAGTCTAGCAGGTGAAGGCACCTCCTTCCAAGGCACCTGCTCCCTGAAGACCCCTAGGACGCACATCTTAGAAGAAGGAGAGAACTGACTGACACAGCTTATCTTCTGACCAACCACCACATGTGTGCCACGGCACATGCCACCCCGCCACATGTGCACACAAAATACAAATGAAAGGCTTTAAGAAGAATGAAATCTGTTATTTACAGGAAAATGGATGGAACTAGAGATAATATTATGTCAAGTCAGCCAGTCACAGAAAGACAAATATCACATTTTTTTCTCCTTTGTGGCCTGTAGATTTTATATAGTTACATAAAGTCAGTAATGTTTATGCCATGAGCGTAGAAATGAAGTTACGAGAACAAAGAGACTGAGAGTAGTGGGGAGAGCCAAGAGGAAGGAGGGCAAGGGTCAGGGGAGAGTGGGAGGATGCTTAGCGTACACTACATACTTACTCAAAACTTGTAAAGCTAGTTAATAAGATATTTACTTAAGTTTCAAAAGGTAGCCATAAAGTTATATGACATCTTGCAGATGTGAAGACAAGACCGGATGTGTCTAGTGTCCAGCTTTAGGCCCAAGATGTTGCTTCAGTTGCTTCTAGGAGCCCAGAAAGACTGGCACTTCCTTCTCTGCATGTTCTATCTAAGGGAACACCTTCTGCTGGGTCTAACTTGCTTTTACATGAATCCTTATTATGGTGGTTTGAATAAAGATGGCTCCCATAGGCCCATAGCTAGTAGCATTATTAGGAAGTGCAGCCTTGTTGGACTGAGTGTGCCTATGTTGGAGGAGGTGTGTCACTCGGGGGTGGGCTTTGAGGTCTCAGAAGCTCAAGCCTGGCCAGTGTGGTGCTGTCACTACCTGCTGCCTGTGGATCCAGATGTAGAATTCTCAGCTCTTTCTCCAGCACCACATCTGCTTGCACACTGCCTTGCTTCCTGCCATGATGACAACAGCCTAAACCTTTTAACTCTAAGCCATCCCCAATTAAATGTTTTCCTTTATAAGCGTTGCCATGGTCATGGTGTCTCCTAACAGCAACAGAAGCCCTAACTAGGATACTTACCTTGGCAAACACAGGGCAGTGAACAAAGTGCCCATTTAAAATGGAAGCATTTTCAAAGTCCTGAAATTGATATTTGTATTGGCTCTTTTCATAAAAATAAATTAGAAATAAATTGCATTTCTGGTTTTCCTTTAACAATAATAAAATATAGAAACTATCTTGTCAAACCTTAAACTTTTCTGTTTCTCAATCTCAATCAGAAAATTAAAAAAAATTAAACTTCAGTCGGTAAACTTTAGTAAGCCACTGTCCCTGTGATGCTTGCGTAAAGTATCACACAAACTAATTCTCTTTACTAGACGTGCCCAGAATCTGATGTAAGAAAACGTAAATGTCCACATTGTCAATAGGACACTGGACAAACTACTGAGCTTCATTGTTTTCTTAGCTACTGAGCTTGGGGTCACAGCACAGCCACCAGGACTACAAACCACATAGTCAATTTCAGAAATTGCGAGCATGTTAAAAACAGAAGCTTGTTTCCATCTTACAAACAAGTCCCCATTGAAGTGCATGATTATGGGTATTCAGTCTGAGGTATCAAAAGTTTTTCTTTGGCTTATTCTTCTGACCGATGTTGGTTGGTAGCTGAGGAAGAAAGCAGACTTACACTTGTCAATTCAGGACAACTGTTCTGACAAGACATGACTGAGACATGGCTGAGACATGACTAAGACATGACTCAGCTCAGGGGTTTCTGCATGCACCTTCCTTACCCTTTTCCACAGTAAAGTCTTTAAGATGTTCACGTACCCACTTGCTTGGTGTGACAGAAAGATGTCCACTTCTTGCATGGTCCTTGCTCTGGACCTTGTCTTGCTTAGTACCCTCCAGTGTCCTCTGCCACTTGGTTCTTCCATAGATGGTCATAGATGATTTCACCTGCTTTTACTGAGTTGTGCTAGAACTGGATACTGAAGGCCTTAATTTCTCACCCAGTCCATTTTATCCTGGTTTCAGTGTTGTCTCCTTCTCCCAACCTTGGGCTTCTTGGGATCCCAGCAATTTTGTCATTTACTTATTATCTTCTTGGGACTCAAGAGAATTTCTGTCTCTCCTTGACAGTGTGGGTGAGATCAGAGGAACCAGGAAAGCACCTCCTTCTGGCTAGTCAGTGTGGTGTCTTGTCTGCAGCATGTTGTCTCCTTAAGCTGTGTCGTAAAACCATTACCCAAATCTAAACAATTTTTTAGCCACTTGCCCTCCATCTTCGAGGTACTTCAGTTTGGATGCCAAAGTCAACAGCTATTCTTTGTGCTAAACAGTTTCTGCTGTCCTAGATCCTGAGAGTTTCTCAGCCTCAAGGTCTAACTTAATGACAACAAAAGAGATTGGAGAAAATGGGGACATGGCACACCATTTCATCCCAGTAGTTGGGAGGCTGAAGCAGGCATGCTTCAGGCTAATCTGATCTACAAGGTGAGTTCCAGGCTAGTCAGGGCAGCATAAGGAAGGAAGGGAGGGAGGGAGGAAGGAAGAAAAAGGAAACAGGAATAGAAAAGATAAAACTAGAATGACTTGTAACATATTTTTTTTCTTTTTTGTACACTTAGTTTTTGTTGTCCTTTTTATATTTTTTTCTTTTATTGAAAATAGATCTTCCCCATGTAATATATTCTGATTATGGTTTCCCTTCTCCCAACTCTTCTGAGATCTTCCCCCTTCCCCTCCTATATAAATTCATACCTTTTCTGCCACTCCTTAAAAAACAAACAGGCAC
Organism: Bramus lutescens; assembly: GCA_001685075.1. Lineage (NCBI taxonomy): Eukaryota > Metazoa > Chordata > Mammalia > Rodentia > Cricetidae > Bramus > Bramus lutescens. Next base: position 113,879 of record LOEQ01004064.1, read on the forward strand.
CTAGAGACTAATAATACAATAAAATAAAACAAAAGAAAAACAAAAAACAAGAAGAGGTCAAAAAAAAAACAGAAGAAAAAGAGCCAAAGGAAAAGCACAAGAAACACATATAGACACAGAGAGACATACGTGTACACACACAAGAACCCCATTAAAACACAAAACTGAAAGTCATAATATATAGGAAAAGGACATGCAAGGCTAAAAGGAGTCCCTACACAACACTGGGAGAAAACATCTTCAGAGATGCCATTGAGTTTGTTATGTGCTGGCCACAGGCCTGTCCATCTGCTGCTGGGCAGGGGGCCTGCCCTTTAGTGGTTTGGATCCCCAGTGAGACTGTTGGAGAAAACTAATTTTTCATTTGGAAGTGGTGACCAATTGGAGATTGCTTAATCTCCCTTCATCCTTATAGCAGCTCAGAACACACCAGCTACAAAATGTGACTGCAGGAGACCAGGCTGTTAGTCTAATACCTTGGCATATGTCCAGCTGTTGTTTTTGTTGTTGTTGTTATTGTTGTTTGTTTGAGAAGTTCCACAAGCAGGAATAGACCAAAAGCTGCCCTTTTGATAAGAGACATTTATATTAAGGAAACCTGAATTGCTGAATCTGAAACTTCCCTTATCCCAGAGACTTTATCTGTGTACACATTGCCTCCTCAACCTTCTGCCACAATGCCTCCACTTAACAGAATCTCTAAGCCGTTATTTCTTTTGGTGGCTCATAATGCTATGTAAACTCCAATAATTTGATCCTTGAGCTCTCAATATTTTATATAACTCCCATGGATTTTTATGTGATGAAAATGCCTTTAGCAACCCACCTCAGGTCAATGTAATATTTAGTCAACCAAAGAACCTAGAAAGAGCAAAAACAAAACAAAACATTTCTTCCTCCCTTTCATACTTCTGCAGAAATTAAGAATTAATATTTTTTTCATTTGATGTCATTTGGTTACTCCAAAGCCTACAACTGTTTAAGCTCATAAGGGAGAAACTGATTTGCTTAACCAAAGGTTTGGGTTCTACGTATGCCCAATCCATGGTTCAAGACTGTAAGTCAAGTCCAACACGAAATCACAAACTTACTGAAAACATTTTGACTTTTTTTTGGTGTGATTTTCTTTTTTGTAACTTGGTTTTCTAGTTCTCTAGTGTGAATTTTGTAGGTGACATTGTTAGGTTTCAAACCTGGGACAAATGGCTGAGGTGCCTGTGTAACGTATCAGAGTAGACACTGGATACCAGGTTTTCCCTGTGTCCGTCAGTCCTCACTTGGTACAGGGCTCTCCTGACTGGCGTAAGCCACGCCCTACCCTAAATTTCTCCAGCCCAGGGTCTGGTCGTTTCTTCTCCCAGTTGCCCTACCTTATATAATTCAACCGTTTTGGTCACCCACTCTTTTTGTACCTTTGAGCCTCCTGCACCTGCTCCTCCCTTCCCCCTCTTCTAGTACTTGGCTCAGGGTCCTGTCTACTCTGGACTCTACCAGATGTCCCAGCCTCTGGCTATGCTCTCCTACATGTCTCCAATAAACTTTCCTTACCACACCTAGGAACAATCATGTTCTTTCCTTTTTCACTCCCTTTTTTTCATTCAGACATCAAGTCACAATGCCGGGAGGTTGGGCAGACCTGGTAGAGTATCAGCATGTTTTCAATATGTCTTGCTTTAAACTAGACTTTTGTCCTGGGAAAGATGTATATACAAAATTGCCAGTCCCAGGACTGAACATGCTACGAGAGGTGCATTGTCGGTGAGTGTGCAGGACAAGGTAACTGGTGGCATTGGCTCCTTTGTCATAAACCAAAGGATGCTATGGAGACATTAGGAATTGCAGCTTCATGCTTAGATCTAAGGCCCCAGTTTGAGGAGATAATGGCCTGGTTTTCTTCGCAAGCATCCTGTTTATTCTACATAACCTGTTTGCACTGGCTACAGAGTTATCACACCATTATCCCATCATTCTTATTGAGTTAAGATAGGTAGAATCTTTTGGATTACTGAGTCACATGGTTAGGTTATCAATTTGCATGCATTTCAGTGATTACAAAATGATTACATTCTCATAGATTTCCTTGGCTGGAAGAGAGTCCAACCCTGTTGGGATAATCTTTGTGTACACTCTGTGAAGATGTATCCATTTAACCTCACTTGCCTAAGGCACTTTCTGATTGGTTTAATAAAGAGATGAATGGCCAATAGCTAGGCAGAAGAGGATGGGAGGGACTTCTGGGATGAGATAGGAGCTCTGGGAAAGAATCTGAGGCAGGCAAGATTTGCCAATCAGACTCAGAGGAAGTTGGATGAGTGGTACTGAGGAGAGGTAATGAATCCTGTGACAGAGCATAGATTGATATAAGTGGGTTAATTTAAGTTTTAAGAGCTAATTGGGAATGAGCCTAAGCTAAAGTCAAGCTTTCATAATTAATAAAAAGTCTCCACGTCATTGTTCAGGAGCTGGCCGTCCAAAGAAAGATCAGTTATATAACACGACAATTAGTTTTTATGTCATACTTAATAGATTGTATCCTCTATCTCCCAGGATACCCATATCTTGAGTATAGTTACTAATAAGTAGTGACTAAGCTGATTTTCACAAATACATCTAGAAATTTCCAAGACAAAAAACATCAAAATGCCTTTTTCCCTCAAACAAATTCAGTGGCCCTCCAGGCAGCCCCACCCCCCTTTTCACCAGTCAGGGAGCTGGATGTGAAACCCTATGCTACCAACTGTCTTCCTAAGAAGCTTCCAGTTTGCCTGTACAAGTAAGACGAAGAACCAGAAGACTGCATGGACGCTCTTGTTCTCTCTCATCCTCTCAATCTGCAGCATAGGCCAGGTTACTTAAGTTCGTAGTCCATTGGCCAGAGGAGATCACATGATCATATGACCCTCATCACTGTACAGAGGATGAGAAGGTGAGTGGTACATAGATTCAGGGAGGATTTTTTATTTTTTTTTTACTTTTCCTTTTCTGTGTATGTATAGCTTTGGCTGTCCTGGAACTTGCTCTGATGACTAGGATGACCTTGAACTCACAGAGCTCCACCTGCCACTGCCTCCCAAGTGCTGGGATTGAAAGTAAGCACCACTGCTGCCCAGAGTCAATAAGGAATTATAGTAACCAGAAAAGTGAATTTCTTAAGTCTGAACATTCTGTATGGCAAGAAATGACTGTAGTTTAAGAATTCAGGTCATATTAGGATATAGGAAGCCTTCAAGATAGCTTTCCTTTCCTCTGTATAGGAAAATGCTACAAACATCCATTCCTTATCTTATCACACAGTTCAGAGGTCCACCACCAGTCTCAGGAGGCTCCAACTCCAGGGAGGCCAGGTGTCTGGGTTTATTTTTTGTCAACTTCACATAGCTAGAATTATCTGGGAAGAGGAACCCCAATTGAGAAAAATCCTCTCTCAGGTCAGCCTATAGGCAAGTCTGTAAGGCCTTTTCCTGATTAATGATTGATGTGGGAAGGCCCAGCTCACTGTGGGTGTTGCCACTCTCCAGCAGGTGGCTCTGAGTGGGTTAAGAAAGCAGGATGAGCCAGTCTTGGAAAGGAAGCCAGAAAGCAGTGTTCCTCCAGGTTCTGTGCCTGCTTGAGTTCCTGCCCCGACTTCCTTTCATGAGGTACTGGAAGCAATAAATGAAATAAATGCTTTCTTCCTCAAGTTTCTTGAGGTCATGGTGATTATCACAGCAACAGAAACCAAATAAGGACACCAGGACTACACACCCTAGGAATAGTTAGGACAGGTTCTACTGATTGACTTTTCCATTTTCCAAAGACTGTCCACCTTCCTCGGTAACCAGTTTCCTTTCTCCATCTCCCAAGTCAGTAAGATTCCATCTCTCCGAACCTGTTCACTCCCCTCTGGCCACAGTCCTGCAATGTCCTCTGCATTTAGGAGCTCGTGCGTACACACTCCTACCTAAGAAAATCCGGTCCCATCTTCCAGCTCAAGATCTGTAACTTGACCCTTATCTCCAAAATCTCTTTTGTCATGGAAGATTCACAGACTGCAGGGTTTAGGATAAGAAAGATGTGCCTACCAGTCAGCCCGCCTGCCTGTCTGTCCGTCTCTGTGTGTGCATGTGTATGTATATGTGTGGTTAATTCTGCCTGTAATAGTCACTTTTTGTCATGATGAAATTTAATCTCATTTAACTTTAATAGCTAGCTACTACTTTAGAGACACACAGAAGATAGCAAGACATCGGGCGGGCATTTTACTTCATTCACACTCTAAAGCCATGCGCACTACTGAGTGCTTGGCTCTAGGAGTTTAACATGAGACACATGGTTCAGTTTTCACTGCCATCTAAGATGTACTCATCTTAAAGGAACACAGGTAAAAAGTTATGTGAAAACCAGGGGTGATGATCAAGTAAGGAATGGTTTTGAAAGTAAACTGAAGAGCACTTAGTAAACTCTTTGAAGGCAGGAAGGAAGCAAGGAAACTTTCTTCCTTCCCTCCCTCTCTCCTTCCTTCCTTCCTTCCTTCCTTCCCTCCCTCCCTCCCTCCTTCCTTTCTTCCTTCCTTCCCTTCCTCCCTCCCTCCCTCCTTTCTTCCTTCCTTCCTTCCTTCCTTCTTTCATTCCTTTTTGTTTTCATTTGTTTCAAGCAAGCATGTTGTGAATGTCGGGGCCCAGACCCAAGAATGGAAAACATATTTTTGTACCTTCTGGCTGTTATGTTTTCCCTAAATCACTTGGTTATTACTGTTTAAAAAAATTGACATTCCTCAACAATTATTTCCTTACACATGAAGTTTATGCATCCTATTTGGGATCCCCATGAATGGAAATTCATTGAAATTTAAAAGATCTTATTAAAATAGTCAAACATAAAGCATGGTGTTTAAATTATGAACACGTGTCTGTGTAAATGTGTTTCTATGGAGCACTAGTACACAAAACCCAAGATATCACCAGCACAAAGTCATGGATAATTTGTATCTTATTTAGAAAAACAGCAAAGGCTACAGTTGATGAAATTCTTGCTTGATGCTCCATGTTTGGTAAAGATTTCGTTTTGGTTTTTGACACAGGGTCTCAGGCTCGTGTGCCGCTCATCATTCTCATTCCCTGTGTCCCCTCATTGATGGGACAATGGTCATGTCCCACCACACTTGGCTTTTGGAAATGTTTCCCAGACTATGCTCTGGTTATGCACATAGGTGTTTGCTCACTTCTTAGCATGTGCACCTAGGTGTTCACTCAGCTCCTGACCTTTGTTTCCTACCTGGGGACCAACGTGGTCCCAAGAGATATCTGTCTGGTTTCCCTTCTTAAAGTCCCTCATGGCTGCAGGGGAGCTAACATAAAGATTAGTGTTGATTTCCCCGCTCCCATGTGAAGGCCCAGAGACCCGCTCTTCCCCTTCGCTTTGCTGGCAACAGCTCTGCAATTAGAAGGACCCAGACTTTCCTCAGCTTCTGCAAGGCTCCAGCCATCGCTCATATTTGAGTCCCTACATTTCTACCTTATGCTTTATTCTAAACTGAGGTAATTAAGCTGAAGGCGTTTCTAGAAACAAGCCTAAGCTTTGTTTTCAGAGTATTCCTTATTACATTGTTCTTAAGGCTCTCAGCTATGGGTTAAAATGCACAATTCTTCATGATCCAGTCAGGTAGGTACAAATGAAGAGTGTAGTCAACTCTTCCGCTTAGGCCGTGTCTCAAGGATTGCTGCTACACAGCTCTAGCCATACTCCACCATGCATGAAGACAGCCCTGTGTGACTAGGTCTTATTGGTTTTCAAAGACACCCACAGGCCACAAGGAACCTTATGAATAAGAGAGACCCTTAGGAGCCTATAGAGATTCCGCACTGACCCTTTTAATATTCTTGTTCCTCCCTCACTACACCTGACATATTTCATCTCAATAAAACAAGGCTATCAATTCCTCTTTCTGTGCGGTATAGTAAGTACACTGGCTACTTCTGGAACTTGGGGTCTGTTTGACAAAGGTTCAACCTCTGTCATTGCAAACCATCACAAAAGAAAATAATAATAATAAATCAAACAAGAACACTGATACAAAATAGGCCATAAGTATCGTTCTAAATAGGAAGGCCAGATAATCAAATCTATAGTTGGTCAGAAAGGAACAGGTCAGACAGGACTGGTTTCAATAGCTTGGGGATGCTGAGGTTTGAGATGAACCATTAAAAATGTGAGGCATGAGACCAGATGAATGGCTAGGAGCAAACTGAAGGAGAGCGTGAAGGGAGCATGGTGGCAGAGGCCACACACTTCCTCTGGGTTTTCTCTTATTTCTATTTTTAATTGTGTTTGTCACTTATGGCTACACGATGGGCTCCATGACTCTTCTTGGGTTTTCTTTGTATATATGTTTAGAATTCTAAATCAATCAAACTCCAGAAGGACTTGAAAAAAGTTTTGCAAAGTCCACACCACCTCATGTCTTCCTCAAGAAAAAAAGTCCTTATTAATCAGTAAGAGAAATGAAAATGAAAGATAACAGATTAGCTTATCAAAAACCCACTTAGCATCTGTTCTTTGGATAATATCTACTCAAAATAATTTAAGTGTTTGATGTTTCATTAGGGATGACTTTCCATGACATTGCCTGCACTAGCAACACTGCTTAATAAAGAACTCCTTGTTTTCAAGAATATTTTAGTAAAACAACATGGAGTAAGCTTTCGTATCCAAGTGCCAGGCAAACAGGGAATCTACCTTATTTGGCAGCTATACATTGATATTCAATGTGTTATGTGGCTTTTATAAGATGCTCTACTGTTTGGTTAAATTTATATTTACATCTAAAAACTGAAGGATGGAGAGATGGCTCAGCATTTAAGGGCACTTGCTGTTCTTAAAGAGGACCTGGGTTCAACTCCCAGCACACACATGGTGGCTCATGATTGTCCATAGGCATGTATGTTGTGCACATATATGCATTTAGGCAAAACATTCATACACATAAAATATTTTAAAATTTTTAAAAATCAACTGACAGATTTAAACAGTTTAGACACAGCTACATGTGCTTCAGGGAACATATTTTTCTTTTGAGCCCAGCGACTGTCTGTCCCTTTTCAAAAGAGGGACTGGATAGTAAGCTGTGAAGCATAGACATACCACTATTACTTTGATACAACATCTGTCTAATGAAAACATTTTGAAAGAAATCCCAACCAAAGAGAAAAGTTGCTGTATCTTCTCTCTTTATTAGAATGTCGTCCATTTCTATCCATGAAAATATGGCCAAGGAAATGGTAATTCCCTTTAATTGCAGGTGTGTTTGTAAATGTCATAGCATTTAATATGCTCTCCTATATTGACGTTTCCTTCTAATCTACTCTAAGAATCTGTTGGCCCGAGAAGAAATGGAATTTATTACAAAGGAAACACCAACAGGCTATACTCGGCTCCTGACCTTCAAAACTGGGTTATGAAGCAAACCACATGTGGCGGATGGTATTTTCCAAAGATGGCCACAGCAGTGTGTCGCACCCCACATGTTCGGCTGCAATGGGCCTGCCCCACCCTGTGAGGAGGCAGAACCGAGTCCTCTCCCCTAACATCTGCACTGGTCTCAATGGCATCCTCCTGTAACTAATTGAATAAACACATTTCCATGTCACATGTGCATCCGACCTTAGGGTAAATGGAAACTTGTGACCTCCACCCCTAGGAGAAACGGATACCTCCAGGAAAAGGAACACTTGTGCTCGAGAGAGTTTCCATACTTTTTTCAATAAAATTGTATAATTCTCTTTCAGTTTTAGAGCAATAAGGAAAATAAGGCATAGAAAAGAAATTAGGATCAATAGAGCTGCGATTCAGGTGTCAATTTTATGCTTCTCCTCATTCTACATCCTTTTCCCCTGAGACCCAAATACAATAAATGTTAGAATCTCTTCGGCAAACAGTGATTTGGTCTGCACACAATGCTCGACCTATGCTGACTGGTAATTTTTAAAACTGACTAGTCAGTTTCCTCTGGGGATCTTAAGCTACTGCTTAAATGTCAATGAAAACATCAACTTGGGGGCATCCTCAGAGGGACCTGATTTACCACACCCAAGTCAGAGCCCAGGCCTCCTTGATACGCCACTTGCCATACCAAAGAATGAGCTACACACATTAAGGTATACGGACAAACATCTGGAGATGAACGTGTGCATTGCAATGAGGATGCAATGTAATTTCTTGAGCACTGGTTTTGCTCTTACAAGGTCAAGGTCAGGACTGGGTCCTTACACTGAGCCTTAGCAAGCCCTCAGGCAAGCAGACTGTAAAATGCATGATCTTGAGTGCTCAATTTGTTCTCGTCCACTTTTTTCCACATTCTCATGTGAAACTCGTGATAATCTTTTTTCTTTTGCCTTTGGGGCTGGTGGCTGAAAGGCAATGTTTACCTTAAGTTTAGGAGTAAGCTGTTGGGCTTATTGACATTGGAGTTGTATGACTAAGCTAGTCCCTATACTATCTCAGAAACTGGCCCAACAATTTCTCTTCTTTTTATTCTTGGCCTGTAATGCTGGGAATCTCAGTCAGGAGCCTCATGGCCAGAACCCTGCCCCTTTGGAAGGTACGAATCCTTCTCCTGTTTTGCTTGAATATCTTCGGCTGTTTAGAGCAGTGGTACTCAACCTGTGGGTCGCGACTCCAACCCCCTAGAGATGCTATCACAGATCAGATATCCGGCATGTCAGATATTTACATTATGATTCATAACAGTAGCAAGACTACAGTTATGTAATAGCAACAAAATAATTTTAATGGGGGTTCACTACAACATGAGGAACTCTATTAGGGTTGCAGCATCAGGAAGGTTGAGAACCACTGGTCCAGAATGACTGCTATTGGGTCCTCTTTTTCCCCTCCGGATTCAGCCTCTGCTTGGTGGTTGCCTGGGTGGTTTTGCTGTTTTATTGGAAGTAAATTCGCTGGCTCCCTCTCCCTCACCCAATAAAAAGCAAAATAAAGACCTTATTCCCAAGTTTTATTCTACAGTTTAAAATTAGCTTCCTATAAAACTGAAAACTAAATTTCAAAGCGAGTCTGTATTTCATTTCTTCTTCCGAAACAGCGCATTGATTCTAAGAAACCCGTATTCTAGCTACTACCACTACTTTAGAATTCAAAACAGTCTCCGTAGAACCTTTGACCACAATGACATCCTCGGATATGGCCTATGTGCAGATCGGCAGGGCTGACTGAGGAAGCCCAGTAGTCTGCTCTAAATTGAAAGTCACAGCAGATTTCTCCTAGAACCCTTCTGTCTAGCGTGACCTCTGCTTTTCCCAACCTCCTTAGCGAGGTTGCTTGGGGACAGCCTAGACTGGAGAGTGCAACACAGAGCTCGAAGGTCTCCTTCCTTTTGGGTCTGCCCCTTCCGCATCTCGGCATTTTTTTTTTTTTTTTGGCTTGCTATGTTTCTGCCAGCTCCTGCCTCCTTCTTTTACCTGCAAAACTGCATAATCATTACTGATTGGCGAGGTATCCTTTCAGGGCTATTTTTTTCTTTTCTTTAGTTACTGTACCTGCAAACAAGATTTCTATTATTTGAGAGTGGAATCAAATAAAACAATCAGCCCTTCTCCTCTGGTAACTAATATTGGACGATGGTAGGGTCTCTTCGAGGCCGTAAACATGTACTCTAGTGCGTTTTTAAGCTATCTGGTTCCAAAGTCCGCATGTTCATCATGAAGCTGAATATAGCTCTTTCAAGCCATCCCTGCGGGACTACTCATGTCTTGTTTCTTACCTGATTCTGGGAACAGGCTTACTGGATGAAACCTTGCCCAGTAATTACTCCTGAAGCATATTTACACTCTCGTATCACTAAAGCTATTTTTGAAATAAAACACATCAGAAATTGAAAACTTCTCAAATCCTATTTACTCTTGCCAGTGACTTTTTCTTCAAAAGCAATTCTTACAGTAGAACACCCATTCTAATACAAAAGTTAGATAAAACTTTGCATGGAAATAAAATATAGCAATTTTAATGAAATTATGTAATGCCATTGGTGCCTACATTTCTTTTTCATTAGATACTATAAGACAAAATCTTGCAAAGTCCTTCTTCATGGTTTTAAGTAAAATAATCCAGAATGCATTTGGATATAACAGAGAGTGTGCGACCTCAGTTTTGGTCACGGGTAAGGAATCTCAAAACATACTCATTTGCCTTTGGGTTATAATAAAAGGCAGCTTGGAAGGAACATAAAAGGAAAGACATAAAACTTTTCTGAAGACAAGTTTTAGGGAAGAAACACAACAAATTTAACAGAAGATTCAAGCTAGAGTTGGGTAGATTAGATTCATAAAGGAATCTCTTTCAAGTCAGTGAACATATACAAAATACCAAGTCTGGAGCTGGGCATCCTCATTCAGCCATTTATTTCACCATGGCTTAGACATGTTATTTGGTGGTTACATATTGGTTTCTCTCCTTTAGAATACACTATCCATATATTTTATTGTATATTATTTTTAGTTAATAAAGTAGAAGCACAGAGCACAGAAATGCTAGGGAAGCCTTGAGGAGCACAGGAAAGTTGTATTCTCTGAACGAAGGGGAATTGAGTGGCAGGGTGAGGATCTAGGACTTACCAACACCAAGGAGACAAGAGCAGTTGTTTCTCTGATGGGCAAATGGGATGAAGCCATCCTCATTAAAAATTCAAATTCCCAAACTGGAGCTACAGCTGGCAGTGGAGCCAAGGCCTAGCTTACCCCCCTCAAACTCTAAGTTTACCCCCAATAGGTTCATACTGAAAAATAAATAATAAGCAAATAGATACATAAAATTAAATAATAAGCAGATAAGTGATTTTCATGTATGTTTGTTCATCTCTGAGAGCTGAGTTAAACCAATTTAAAGATTAAAAAAATAGTCATACATGGGAATGTGGTACGTACCGATTTCTAAAACCAGCACTCAGGAAGACTGAGAATTTAAAGTCATCCTTTATTATATCATGAGTTCAAGGGCAGCCTTAGCTGCATCTAAAGTAAGACAATCTCAAAAAACAAAACAATAAAAAAGTTTATGAAAGGAGGTGGGCTATATGTAGGTCTGGAACAGAGTCCCTGTCTAGCGTGCATAAGGCCCCAAATTTGATCCCCAACATGGGAATATATTCTGTATAATTCATTTTTCTGATAGTTAGTCTTCCTTCAAGAGTGTTTCTAGTGCTGGTAAGGAGGTGCATAGCTGTGACCCCCATCACCTGGATGATGAAGGGGAGAGAACCACTTATTCTGGGCCCAGAAGGGAGACCCTTCTTAGAACCCGAAAAGAAGAGAGGAGAAGAAACTGGGTGCACCTCTAACCTAAGGTCAAACCAGGCAACTACTGATGGGTAATATTTTATCTGAGGTCGCACTACTTCTTACCTAATTATTCGTTCCTTTTAACTCTTACTCTAGGCTGTTTATCTGTTTGTCCATTTTAGAACGTAACTGAGAAACAAGAAGTAGTAGAGGCTTTCTGAAATGGAAAAAGGTAAATCTAGGTTCTGGAGCTCGCTTCAGTCTTTTGATTTGACTGGGTCTAGGGTTCCCTTTTCTGTAAAATATGGATTATATCAGACAGGCACTGATATAATCCATATTTTACAGAACATGGTGAGAACATGGGTAGCCCTGGCCTCTGGGTTACCCCATGGAGAGATGGGAGAAGGGCACCTGAACAGAACTTTTGCCGTGGGCGGCTAGTGTTCTGCTCTAAACAAAGGGTGTCAGGTAAGAATCTATGTCCAAGACTGCTGGATCATCTGGCTTTCTAAGGGAAAGTGGAAATGCTACTTGTAATACAAAATCTCTTAATTGTTAAGTCTTTGAAACCCTTGAAAAATATCTTACAGCACAGTCCCATGGGCAGTACTGTTGAGGGATACTACAAAACACTGTGGCTGGCTTCATTTAAACCACAAACTAAGCTTGGCCTAGTGAAGACTCTTTTTCATTCTAAAACTGTATAATTTTCACCTTTCTCGGCCATCTGGAAATTACTCAAGTTGTAGCCAGAAGACGCTAATCATAGGGCACCCTGGACTATCTTAAAGTGTGCAGTGAAGTGACTGAGTAGGCATCTGGCTGTGAAATCATAAATTGCTTATCCTCAATAAATCTTGATCGAAGGTTATTATGTCTAAATACCTGAATTATAATTAAAAGCAGCTAAAATATAATGTCGTGGAATATTATTTTAAGGTGTGTTACATTCATTCATGCTGTGGAATATTTGTTTAATGATGCAAAGATGTGTTGCATTCTTTTATATTGCATTTGTTTAACTCTGTGGAGCTGTGTTACTTTGCCTGTCTAAAACACCTGATTGGTCTAATAAAGAGTTGAATGGCCAATAACTAGGCAGGAGAAGGATAGATGGGGCTGCCAGGCAGAGAGAATAAATAGGAAGAGAAATCTAGACTCGAGAGAAGAACAAGAAAGAGTGAGAAAAGGAGGAGAGGAAGACACCGGTGACCAGCGACCTGGCCACACAACAAGCCGTTGAGTAAGAAGGGAAGAAAGACATAGAATTAAGAAGGTAAAAAGCCCAGATGCAGAATGTAGTTGAAGAGAAACAGGTTAATATAAGTTAGAAAAGCTGGCTAGAAACAAGTCAAGCTAAGACTGGGCATTCATAATTGAGAATAGTCTCTGTGCCTTTATTTGGGAGCTGGGTGACAGGCCCCCAAATACAAAAAAAAAACCACTACAATATAATAAAAATAAGATTGTTTGTTATTCATTAAAATCTATCCCTGGTGCTAGAGATCAAATCTAGGGCTTCCAACCTGCTAGGCAATATGTATTACTGAGCTCACTAAGTACATCTTTGAGTGATATGATATGTGTTTTCATGCCATGGACCAATATGACAGAGATAGCTAACTAGGATAAATAAATAAATAAATAAATAAATAAATAAATAAGTAAATATTTTTCTCATCTTTCTACATATTATAAAGAAATAAGTAATCTTTCTTTACCTCTCATTTTATGTTTGAATGTTTGGATTCTTACCCTGTCCTTTGAGTAGATAAATCTAACAGAATCTTGCTGAATTAAAAAAAGGGGGGCCATTATAATTTATAAAATATAATTTGGCACACGTGTATATAAAATTGCTATCCACACATGTTTAGGTATGAAAGATTCTCTTCAGAAGATCCCTCAGCTCTGTTCATTAGTGTATTTCTTAGTTATTAGATTCTGCCCCCTTGGTTGAGCTATCTTTTGCTATGTTGCTATTCTGGAAAAATTAGAAAGTTCCACTTGGCATTTTAGACAATAGTGACTCACTTGATATTTCTAGGTTATTAAAGGCCTAAGTATTTATAGAATAGTACAATAGTACCCGCTTCATTCCCTTCCTGGGAAGAGGCCCACAGGCAGAGGATTTTTTAAGATGCACAGGGACGCCCTCGAACTGAAGCAGGTGTTTGTACTGCTACTAATCCAAGGACTTTGGGCAACCAGACCCGGCATTTGTTGATTCTCTGTGTGCCAGGTGGTTATGTACGTTGCTCTTAAGCTACCAACCATCCCCACAAAGGAGCCATTCTGAGCCTCATTCTACAGGTAAGGAAAAAGGCTCAGAGATGTTGTAGGGGATTGGACTTAACTTCTTGTGTGGTCCATATTTTCTGCATTGCCTCCTGGTGCTTCCCAGGCAGCAGAGCAGAGTGATGGTCTTGGTCCTCCATTGTCTCATCTGTAAATCTCAGAAGTTGGAGGAGGAGATCAAGAAGGTCTGCTTGACTTCTGATGGCCCTGGCTGATGGTTTTATGATTTTCTCATACGTAGTATGTGACTCATTCTTGGGCGAAACCCTCTTTGGATGTTTTTAGATATTTCTGATCCTGGCTAGGATTTTGAAACAGGATGTTGACAGATATACTTAATATTAATCTTGTCTCCTGAGGTATTTGGATTCTTGCCAATTCTTTGTCACTTGAAACAAAGGGCAGCATTCTTTTCTTTGTCCTTTCATTTGCACACAAATCCACTCTGCACAATTTCTCTTCCTAACCCTGTGTTATGCTTTTATATTTAATCAAATTCTTGTCTATACTTTAAAGTAATTACTACTTGTACATCTCACCAGCAACAATATAGATTTCTGAATGAATTTAAGTCTGTAAGTACTTAGGCTATCCTTAAAACACAACTTAAAACACTGACCCATTAAAGAACAGAACACTGGGCCGACAATGAGGTGGATGCCAGTGGATCACACTGTCAGTCGCCAAATAAATGATAAATCTATTTTGAGTACCAATTTCCATTTTAATAGCATCTTTAATGGTCATGTAAAATAATGTTTTCCCCCCTTTGAAACAGGTTGGTTGAAACAGGCTGCCTTTCTACTCAGTATGTAACTGAGGATGACCTTGGACTTCTAGAAATGACCCCTCTGCTTCCACCTCTTCAGTGTAAGAACTACAGATCTGTACCTCTACTCTTTGTTTTTCTCAGTACTGGGCATTAGTCCCAGGCTTCGTGCATGCTAAGTAGGCATCCTGTCAACCTAGCCACATATTATCCCTAAGCCTCACGCATGCTAAGCAGGCATTCTATCGACGGAGCTGCAACCCAGCACCCGATAAATGGTTTATTTATAACATTTTTTCCTCTATAAATACTGCTTATAATTGCCCCATTACCTTTCTCCTCCCAAATAAAACTGAAAATTCTCTGTATCTGCCCCTTTCCTATACACATTTCTCAACATAGTCAATTGTACTTCGTCATTTAGAAATAATTTAGGGGATATACTCTTCAAGAATTTGCTTCCTCCTAATGTGCAATGAATGACCTTAGTCAAGTTAGATTGTGACTGGGAGAATCTTCCCTTAGTCTTACCCCATGTCATTAAGCCAATTTGTGGTCACATTTTTTTTAACAACTAGAGGATATAAAATGTAAAGCCTAGTGTTCAAAAATAAAATCTTTGACAGACTGATGATAACTTCATTTATAATCTATTTATTTAGTGATTTATACTTCGTGTTTTATTTTGATTTCCATTGCTGTGATTAACATCATGGCCTAAAGCAACTTGGGAAAGAGAGGATTTATTTCATCTTATAAGTCCCAGTTGACAGACCATCCAAGCAAAGCCAGGGCAGGAACCTGGAGGCAGCAGCTGAAGCAGAGGCCATGGAGAAATGCTGCTGCTGGGGGCTTTTCCTCATGGCTGCTGGCTCAGTCTGCTTTCTTTATAACCCAGGGCTAGTACCACCCACAGTGGGCTGGACCCTCCCACATCAGTCGCTAATCAGGAAAATGCCCCCACAGACTTGCCTATAAGCCGATCTGATGGGAGCATTTTCTCAGGGTCTCCCTCTTCCCAGATGACCCACTTCATGTCAAGTTGACAAAACCCGAACAGCACGCCTGTGCTATCTTTGAGCTATACTGCACCCCCAAATCTGCTACTCTTTTGATGAAACATGTTTTTAGCTGTAGGTATCCTTAAGATTCATTTATGACACTGATTTAGAAGTCATGTTAGTGGAACATGGAATGTGAAAGCATGAATATTGGCGTGCCCTGCTTCCCAAGCCATAGTTGGATTTTCACTAGTGTGTATGCGTTAGATACAGTGCTAGGCTTCATAAAGACAATGATTTTAAATACACTCTGCACTGAGACTACATTCATCGACTCCTACTCCCGTCTTCTTAGGCTCCCACCCATGCCAGTCTTTTCTTCCCCCGTCTCTCTTTATACACCAAAAAAGAATTCCATGGTCCAAGACATTTTTAAATGTCTGACTTATTTTTCTCAGTATTATCATTCCTGGTTCTGTCTGATTTCCAGACAATGTTCTGACTTTGTTCTTCTTCATGGCTGAATAAAATTGTACGCACACACACACACACAAAATCTATTTTTACTTCCATTCTTCTAATGAGGAACACCTAGGCTGATTCTGTAACAGCACTGTCAGTAGTACTGTAATAAACATTGCATGTAAGTGTCACTGGGGTAAGTTGAATTACAGTCCCTTGGGTGAATATTCAAATGTGCTGTAACTGTTCTATAGTGCATAAATATATGTATATATACACATGTATAAACATATATGTGCATGTGTATAGAACGAGGGAGAGAGCAAAAGAAAATATGTTTATATGTTTGGCCCAATTTACATGTTTACCAACAATGCCTAACACTCCTTTCCACACATCCTTCTTAGCATCTGTTTCTATTTCTTAATGATATCTTTTCTGACTGGGGAGATAAGAATTCAACATGGTCTTAATTTGCATTTACCTTATGCTTAAGGATATTGAGCATTCTTTTATATTTATTGACTACTTGTATTTCATCTATTCAGTGCTGGATATTTATTTCATTAACCTCTTTATTGACTGAACTAAGGTTTTTTTGTAGCTTAGTTCTTTAACTTAATTGTGTATTTTGGATATTAATCCTGTCGGATGTATAGTTAGCAGAGGTGTCCTTCCATTCCGTAGCCCATTCCTTACCAGCTTTCCTTGTTTTCTAAGTCTTTTAATTTCATATACTCCCACTTGCGAGTTCTTGGTATTATTTCCTGAGCTATGGGGGTCATGCTCAGACATGCTTCACCTCCGCCTAGACCTTGAAGAACTTTGATTATATTGTCCTCTAAAAGCTTCACTTCTGGTATTATGTTAATGCCTTTTGTGTGTTTTGAATGGATTTCTCTCTACAAGACAGCGATTTGACTCATTCTTCTTCATGGAGATATACAGTATTCCCAGTGTCATTTGACGAAAGGGCCAACTTCCATCCGATGTATGGTTTTGAAATCTCTTTTGGCGTCTTTTGAAGTCAGGCACCTGTGCTTGCATGGGTTTACTTCTAGATCTGTCTTCTTCTGTTTCGTTTATCTGCGCATCTGCTTTTGCTCAGTTTCATCTAGTTTTGGTTCCTAGCATTTGGTTCACCTGAACTCAGCAGTGGTGATATCCTCTGCAACATCTTTTGCTACACAATTATTCTGACTATTTGGGATCTTTTGTGCCTCCATGCAACTTTTAGGATTTCTTTTCATGTTTTATTTATTACTTTCTATGAATAATTTTAGAATGTTGATTGGGATTGGGTTAGATCTGCAGATCACGTCTGGTAATACAGTCAATATCTCACTCCACAAGAATAGGTGGCCTGCCCATCTTATGCCTACCATCTTCAATTTCTTTCTTCAGCGTTTTTTCTTTTTTCTTTTATTTAAAAACAAAACCAAAACCACATCTTTTTTCATTTTACATGCCAATCACAGTTCCCACTCCCTACCCTCCTCCTGTTCCCTTCACCCACCCCAGCCCCCATCCACTCCTCACATTGCTTTGAGAAAGGATCAAGGCCCTCCCTACTATATCTAGGCTGAGCAAGGTATCTCTCCAAAGAAAGTGGGTTCCAAAACCCAGTACAAGCAGTAGGGATAAATCCTGGTCCCACTGCCAGGGCCCCCTCAGTCTGCCCCAGCCATACAACTGTCACCCACATTCCGAGGGCCTAGCTTGGTCATACGCTGCTTCCTTCCCTGTCCATCCGGAGTTGGTGAGCTTCCATTAGCTCAGGTAAGACGTTTCAGTGGGTGGAACCATCATGGTCTGGGCCTCTTTGCTCATATTCTCACTCCTCTCACTCTTCAACTTGACTTTGGGAGCTCAGCCCAGTGCTCCACTGTGGTGCTCTGTCTCTGTTTCTGTCAGTTGCTGGATGAAGGTTCTATGGTGATATTTAAGATAGTCATTAATCTGGTTACAGGGCAAGGCCAGTTTGGACACCCTCTCCACTATTGCTTAGGGTCTTAGCTGGGAGTCATCCTTGTGGATTCCTGGGAATATCTCTAGTGCCAGGTTTCTTGATAGCCCCATAATGGCTCCCTCAATCAAGATATCTCTTTCCTTGCTCTCCTTCTCTGTCCTTCCCCCATCTTGATTATCCCGTTCCCTCAAGTTCATCTCCTCGCTCCCCTTCTTCCCTCCTCCTCCCCTTTCATTCTCCCTTCTCCCCCCACCCCTGTGCTCTTCTCTGGAGATCTTGTCTATTTCCCCTTCCCAGCGGGATCTATATATGTTACTCTTAGGGTTCTTCTTATTGCTTAGTTTCTCTAGGGTCGTGGATTTCTCCAGTGTTTTAAAGCATTCACTGTAGGCCTTTCACTCCCCTGATTACTTTTATTCCTAAATATTTTATTATATATTTGAAACTATTGTGAGTTGATTGCTTTATTGATTTTTTTTCTCAGTATGATCATTATTAGGACATGGAAAAGCTGCTGGTTTCTGTATGTTGATTTTGTGACCCTGATACTTTATTGAAAGTGTTTATACATCTTGAAAGTGTTCTGGTGAGTGGAGTCTTTCAAATCTCTGTTGCATAAGATCATATATCTGAAAACAGGGATAAAACATTTGCTTTTCTATGAATATTATAACCTTTTTCTTTTTTCTTATGTCTTATTTCTCTCTTTAAAATTTAAAGGAGAATATTGGGTAGGAGTGGAGAAAGCCCTCATCCCTGATTGTAGTGAGGATGCTTTAACTTCTCCCAAGTTAGTGACCTCTTGGCTATAAGTCTGTCATAGGTAGTCTCTGTTGGTTAAGGTATGCTCCTTCAATTCCTTCAATTTCTTCAGGGTATTTGTGATAAAAGTTGCTGGCCTTTACCAAAAGTCTTTTCAGCATCTATTGAGATGATTGTTATTTCTATTCAGTGGACTATTAATGAGATATTATATTTTTGATTTGCATATGTTAAGCCAACCTTGTAACCCTGGAATAACGTTACAAAAAACCACTTATCTGATACCTTTTTGATGTATATGTTTTTGATATACAGATTTCGTTTGCAGATATCTTACCGAGAATTTTTATGCCCATGTTCACCAAGAAGATTGACCATGATTTAGTTTTTCCATGTTTTTATCTGACTTTGATATTAGGGTAAAACTTGCCTTTTAAAAGTGATATTCGGAAGATTTCTTTCCTTTCCATTTTATGGAACAGTTTGAGGAGCATTTGCTGCTAATTTTTTTAAGTTTCTGATAGAATTCAGCTGTAAATCTGTCTGGGCAAAGACTTTTTTAGTTGGGAAAATTTCATTATTGCTTATTGCAGATATTTTTAAGTTGCTTATATTCTCTTGCTTTAATTTGGTAAGTTATGTCTATAGAATTTTAACCATTTCTTCTAGATTTTACAAGTTTTTAGAAGATAAATTGTCGAAGCAGGTTCTAATAACCCTCTCATTTGATTGGTGGCTATCAGAATATCTCCCTTTTTGTCTCTAATTTTACTAAATTGCTTCTTCCTTATCTTTCTTTTGGATAGTTGGGTTAAGGTTTTGTTAATTGTGCTTATCTTTTTGAAGAGTCAACTTTGTTTAATTAATGTTTTGTTGCTCTTCTTATTTACATTTCACTAATTTCTGATATTTGTTATCTCTTTTACATTTCCTGGTTTGGGGTTTAGCTTGTTTTTGTGTTTATAAGATTTAGGGTATCTTAGTTACTGTTCTATTGCTGTGATGAAACACTAAGACCAGGGCAGCTTATGCAAGGAAGAACTTAATTGTATTGTTTCTGAGGTCCAAGACCCTCATGACAGGAAGCATAGCAGCCAGGCGGGCCTGGAGCTAGAGCAGTAGCTGAGAGCTTCTATCAGATCCAAAAGCAAGAGGCAGAGAGACAGCAAGACTGGGCCTGGTGTGGGCTTGTGAAATCTCAAACCCCGTCCCCAGTGATACACCTCCTCCAACAAGCCCACACATCCTAACCATTCCAAAATGGTCCAAGCATTCAAATATATGAGACTATAGGGGCCATTCTCGATCAAACTACCATGGTGTGTGTGTGGGGGGGGTACCCAGTAAGTTACTTATTTAAGATTGCTCTACTTTTTTAAAATATAGACATTTAGAGCTAAACTTTCCTCTTAGGACTGCTTTCATTATTTCCCACACATTGTGGGATACAATGTGTATATCCTGGTACATTGCAAATGAGCTGCCTTTCAAAAGAAACTCAGCTACTTGGGATAGCCATCCCTTACCACCTGTGTGTGGGACCTAAGATCCTGTAACTAGCAGATAAAAGAAAGCACTTTGAGACCTGTCAACTCAGGTAACCACTAACTTCCACCAACACAAAAGCTAAGAGGTCATCAGAGATTTCTCCACTATAGCAACCCTCTGATGCTCCCTCCGATGTACTTGACTTTTATTTTGTGACTAAAACTTCATGAAACAGTTTCCATGTTGGAACATGAAATTTGGGGTGACCTAAACCTGTGTTCCAGGGCCATGTTCACTCATATTTGAAATTAGAAATAACTATCTCTTCTTCCCTTTGAGGCAAAAGCTGGGTTTTGCTTCGTCACCAGTCAGTATTCCAGTATGGAGCAGGGAAGGGCTCATGAGCCCCCATCTCTACTTAAGGAACGGTGGACAGTTGGTAACAGCTAGAGTCGGGAGAGTGACTGACCCCATGCCTGGGAGTGTTTGAGCAGCATAGATTGGATACAGTGGGTTGTAAAAACCCAAAAAGGACAACATGAAAGGGAGAGAAGTTATGGGGAAAAGGGAACTGAATATGAGAAAATCACACTACGTATCTATGAAATTCTTAAGCATCTAAGTTAAGTTATTTACGCATATGCATGCATGCACACGTAATATAAAGTATTTGTTTTGTCTCTGAGGACTCAGGTATTTCTTCCGTGTGTACATATATGTGCCACATATATACGTTTTTTCCCTACTATCTTTTGCATCCTCTCCTTGGCTTCAGAAATTTTCTTTTCTTCAGCTGTAGCTGACAGTTTATAGTAATTCAAGTTCAAATTGTGGTGAGGGACCCTTCCTTCCTTTAGCTGACAGACTCCTTTTAAAATTCTCTAGACTGTGGACAGGGCTCCTTCCTTGTTTCTTAGGAATAGGTGCGGAAGGTGTGGCCCCCCCCAGGGCACTTCTGGGCCATGCTTTGTGGATCAGTCAACCACTGGGCCCCAGTGGAGGTAGAGTCCACACATAGGACTTCCAAGTGGGCTTAGAAGGTTGCCCTGCTCTGTGGCTGGTAGGTCTGGGACGACACAAAGCATTGGCTGAGCAGGGGAAGGGCTTGTCTTTAGGTCCTATCTATCCTGATAGCATGGGCTAATACAGTTTTCCGGGCTCAGCAGCACCCTAAGCAACTCTCACAACCCCCTTCCTTGTTCGCTTGTCCTTTTTCTCTTATTCTCCTCTTTCCTCCCTGCCACCTCCCCTCCCCTGTCCTTTTCTCAGCCCCTCTCTTAAATAATCCCTGTACTGGTCGTGTAGTCCAGACCCTGACACAGGTTTAGTGGGCACTCTATTCCCGAGCTATAGCCCTGTGTTTTTTATCTTCTTTACTTCTTGGTATGTGCTTTGTGTGACTGCATTTGACAGGGAAAGTCAAAGGTATGGCATGGTAGTAGGATGCAGACAAGGTGACTTTCAGACCAACACTGCTTTCTAGACCGACACATATGCACATGGCTAGCTCTACATTTAATAAAGAGATCAGGGTGCACATCCAATTCCATCCCAGAAGGAAATACAGAATGTTCTTCCACTTGCCACAATGAATCAGTTTTTTTTTGATCTTTCATAAATTTGATTTGATGAGTCCATGCCCCCCTAAACATCATCTTCTTAAGCCAACTTTACCCATATGGCCAATGTTATTAATCTCTACCTTCAGTGTCCTATCAGGAAGCTGCAAGTCCCTGAATTTAAAAAAAATCCAGAGACATTCCTGGGGCGCCAAAGAAGAGGACACCATTAATGTTCTCTGCTTTGTCAACAAGAGGTTTAAAGGAGGACAGCTGCATCAGGCTGGACAATTGTTTGCCACCCCAAAGTGTCTGTAGCATCCATCTGCTGTTATTTAATGAAGGAGTGCCGGGTATTTAATGAAGGACACTGCTGGGTACATTTCCTGGAAGAAAGCACCTTCCTCCTCTGCCAACAGCAGCAGCAGCAGCAGCAGCAGCATTTAACAGCCTTCCCCAGGACTGTGCACAGCACAGCAGGGACCACAGTGAAGTTGGAAGCCTCTGCAAGAGATCACGGTCCCATTCCCACGTGCCTTGTCTGACATTTAGCTCATGCTTGCCCTTTCATCTAACCTCTCTGAATATAGAACCCAAGAGAGTTAAAAAAAAAAAGGAAGAAAAAGGAAATAAAACATTCCTCAGGGATAGACAGAAGGAAAGGAGCACTGTTTCCTGATGATGGTGTACTTCCAAAATTAGTCTCACAAACAAAGGATGGAGGGGACCTTGACATCACTGAATTCCCACAGCGGGTGTAGCTACAAATACTGGCCCTCAACCGAGAGCTTCGGAGTGGATCTTCTTCCCTTTTGTTCATTAGGAAAAGAAATAGATTTCCAGAATGTTCGTAGAGGAAGAGCCTAGATAAACAGCAATGAAACTGATAAGCAGAAAGAGAAGACGAGGTGTTCCTTCCTGACAGGACAATGAGTGGCTCTCCTCCTTCCTTTTATGAGATTTAGCTAAAGGAAAGCATAGGGAACATGACAGGGGGCATGACAGATGCACTTCTCTTCAGACCCAAAAACTGCCCCTCCCCCCCTTTATCTGACTCCCTTCCCTGGCCCTTGCCTTCAGGTGCAAGGCTCAGGTGCCAGCTACAGCAATGGCCTGTTGCCTCAGCCACAGTAATTGGTCCAAGGAGCATCAGTGCAGTTTAAGTGTTGTCAATTCCTTCCCTGACATTTCTCTACAGACTCCCAAAAAGAAACTGGGCTCCCTAGAAGAGGATATAAAGTAAAGCCTTTTGATTACAAGCACCACAATCCAATGCTCACTATCTTTAGGAAAATTGAGAGTATCAGTTTGGATCAGCATGTAAGATAGCCAGAACTGAAGGGAACCCTCGGTGCAGGCAAAGAGCTTTGGGGCCGCAGATGAGACACAGGTACCAAAAACCGTTAGACAGTTTCCTCAGAGGCCAGGGGCCAACTTCCAGAGGAATTAGCTCTGGTGTTTTTCTATTTACCCCTGTCAACTGAGCTCAAGATTCCAGGTCCTAGGAAAAGCAAGTGTGCTAACCTACATGCGAGCTCTCCACAAGGGAAGAGAAGCACCTTGCCTGCCAGTTTCACAAAACTATAGAGACTAGGATTGGAGAGAGGTCCCTCAAGAGAAACCATACTCTGTTACAGAATGGAGGGAAAAGCTGTTCCGCTCTGGCCGAAACAGCAGATGGTGAACACAGACTGTGAGCCAGGACCGCTTGGTAACCTTTTCCTAGCCTATGCCTGCCATAGAGGGGGCCAACACCCACAGAGGAACCGGCTGAACAGTTCCCAGGCCCTTGGCTCAGCCTCCAAGCTTGCTTTGGTGGCTGAAAATTTGTTTCTGGCTCCAACTGATTTTATTTCCATTTCTGTCACTTGCAGCCAATAAAATCCTGTTCTATACCTAGTTTATAGGTCGGTGCTTTTTAGGCCTGGAGGTCTCTGGAGCATCATTTTGAAAAGAAGCACTATCTTTAATTCGTGCCTAATGAATTAGGCTGCAGTATTAAGCTGGTGGAGCAATGCTTGTTTCTTGGGATCTTGTGCTATGGATTGCTCAGCTTCATGGGAACTCTTGGGGCCAATGCTGAATCTCCTAGAGATTTTCAAAACCAATAAGAAGGCTTTGGGGCTCAGTGGGTCTGTTTGGGGATGAGTTTAGTGGACAGAGGAGACAACCTATCAGACAGTATCTAAATGAACCCTGTTTCTGTGAGGCACATATTAAACCCCTGAAAAGCCTATATTGGGAAGCACTTGCTGGATGTTATTGTATCTCTCAAATTTTCTGCTGTCCAGTGCTAAATTTTACTGCTCTACATACAAAGGACCCCATTTCAGAGGAGCTTCTGTCCGAGAAAGTTTTGGGGCAAGTGTGTGGGGGACTGAGGCATGCTGGGAGAAAAATCGTCATCTTTTGCTTTCCCTAAAGTCTTTTTTCTTTTTGTCAAGATAAAGACCAACGTTCCTCTGTCTTTTGCAAACATCTTCCAGATCAAAGCACCTGTTACAAGTGGGAGTTACAGAACTAGGGATTAGGAGATGAAGAAAATGTCCCAAGCCTAGATATGGCCATTTCCCCAATACAGTTTATACATTAGGCCCCTGTAAAATGATTGTTATGCTTTATTATAATCTGTTGGTTTAACTTCAACTATAATAAAATAAATAGCAATTTAAAAACCACCTCCAAGGTATAATAAGCACCAGTCCTACCAAGTCTATAAGTATATTCCAAAGAAAGAACATTGGGCATATAGTAAATCTTAACCTGGTAGAATTAAGAGCATTTAGAGAGAGGTCATTTTGAAAGTAGTGGATGGAGCTCCATCTTGAGTAACTGCCTGGTGTGTAGAGATTTTGAGCAATGCCACTCTATCCTCCTCCACATCTTTTCCAAAAGCTGTTGTTCCCTAGACCAGAAAACAAGGTCTTGACTAGAAGCCTTACAGACAACCTTCTTTCTGAACACAGGATCCTATCTTACCAGTCTACCTAGAGTTGTGCAAAATGTGACCAGGCCAACCTTGGGATCTTGCTGTGTAAGTCATTTGCGAATCTTTCAAGAAGCATTGCCGAATACCTGTGTCATTAGATGGCAAGGGGCTCGCTCTAAAAGCTACTGAGGATAGTTAGGCAGCCTACATCTCTAGTGACCACAGATTATAATAAAGCATAACAATCATTTTACAGGGGCCTAATATATAAACTGTATTGGGGAAATGGCCATATCTAGGCTTGGAACATTTTCTTCATCTCCTAATCCCTAGTTCTGTAACTCCCTCTTGTAACAGGTGCTTTAATCTGGAAGATGTTTGCAAAAGACAGAGGAACGTTGTTGGAGAGGAAGTTCAGTCTGAAGCACTTGGGGTAAACGATTCCCCTTCAGATACTTTCACTTAGTTCTGGGCTGGTAGCAAAGCAACTTCTCTCCACTTCCTGAAGGACATAGAAAGAAAAGCAGCAGTTTGACTTTTGAAAGTCATGGGGTGATTTGTCCAGTGTTGGAAACTGAAATGCTACTTCTATTACAAATCCTCACCCCCAAATGTGGCTGCCTCTAGACAGATACTGAATCCTGGCAACGTCTGCACTGGGATATAGCAACATCACCTAGAGAGTGTCCTTTTGTTTGTTTGTTTGGTTTGGTTTCTTTATTGTTGTTTGTTTTTGTTTTGTTTGTTGAGACAGGGTTTCTCTGGGTAGCCCTGGCTATCTTGGAACACTGTAGACCAGGCTGGCCTCGAACTCACAGAGATCTGCCTGACTCTGCCTCCCAAGGGATTAAAGATAGGCACCACCACCACCTGGTAAGAAGGCCTTTTAAATGGGAGTAAAGTTAAAAGATGGCTTAAGAGTTGATACACCTCTCACTTGAGGGTCAGAGCCAGGAAAGTAGTACATCGTAAGAAAACTTAATTAAAGAATTAAAAGGCAACAAAATCAAAGGAGCCTATCCCTTTAAGGAAGCAAGCTTGAAATACATATTCTGGTCAAAGAGAGGAACCTTGTATGACATCAAGTAACTGCATCCAATCAACAGTAGGACTGGATAGGAAAGGTGTTTTGCAAAGCAACTTGGGTGAAAATTGGTAAAGTACACACCGACATGCCTTTCCAGGGAGGGTTAGATATGAGGATGCTAACTGAATCAATGGTTTAAGCCATGGCTGCAATCCGGTTGGAACAGGTCCTTAGAGGGAGGTGGAAACGGTAGAAGGAGGGGCCTGGTTTGAAAAACTAGGTCACTGGGAGTGACTTTGAGGGCTGACTTGGCCTGGCCACTCCCTTCTTTGCTTTGCTTGCTGTCCGCCATCCAGTGAACAGTTGTGAGAGAAGAGTCTGCCACCATGATGTTTTCACCACAGGCTCAAACTTGTCCTGTCAGATATTTTCATCACATTGACCCTTCTTCACCAGTGAGTAAGCCTTCTGTCTTCCTAAAGCAAAGAGGGAAGAAGGCTCAATTCCCACACACTGCAATTTAAAGAGCAGACTCCCTCACACTTTGAAAAACCTAGCTAGCACACTGGAATTCCAGTGCTACTGACAGACAACAAAGCTGTAAGTACTTCAGGAGCAGGCTCTGGAAACGACAGAAGGAATTTGTTTGGATTGTGACTATGCGCACAAAATAAAACCAGCAAAGACTAGGTAGGGCTGTGAGAAGCCCACTGGGCTAGGTTTTTTTTTTTCTCTCTCTGTCTCTTTTTTAAGCAAGGGTGTTTTATTCTCAGCTGAACTTCTGTGTATGAAGAAGAACAGTTTGGTGTCTCACTGTTCTCTCAAGTGGAACATAAATGCGCTTAAGATATTCCTAATATTCGGGGACACTCCCTGATCAGAAGGTCCAAAAGGTGACCTCGTTGCTTAGAAAAAAAAAAGCAAACAAGGGAAGAAATGGCATTATTTGGATAGCAGAGATGTCTGTTTCATTTGGAAATAGTCCATTAATCTGTTAGGCTTGTAAGGATGGGTTTGTCTCTAACTGAGAAGTTGTGTCGTGGCAGTCCAGTGACATGAACTGTTACAATCAATGCTTTCCCTTCCCTCAGTGGGAATTGTTATCAAAAGCAGGCCGCTGCTGAGGGTGGCCACCCCATCACTGACAGAGGCTGGAAGCGGATGCCTTTCCCCAAACTGTTCACTACATCTCCAATGGGGTCTAAAATACAATTGGATAGTTGTTCCTTGGACCATAAAGGCCTTCTGCTCATTGATTTAAAAAAAATCTAATTTTAAAGTATAAATGTCCCAGGGATTGATGACTCATTAAGTATTTCATTCTATTTTAACTTGACCACTGGCTGACAGTGCATTGATACTGGGCTGTCTTTCTCCACTCCAGTAAGGGATATCCCCTTCTTACATCCAGTCTATGCTTTTCAGGGGCAGCTGCCAGGCAGAGGACTCTTTCTCTCCCCACTTGCTTTTCCTCTACCCTGCCACACACCCAGTGGAAGGTGCATGACCTAAGTTTATTCATCCATCATCCCTCAGCCTAGGCCACACAGGGATACCAGCGATGGGTATCCCAACTGAAGCCAGATAGCCTTCTCTTCAATGTTTTTCTAACAAGATCTGCTAGGGAAATGTTTGCTTTCTTCTTATCAGAGGTGATAAGCGCAGATCTTCCCGCTGCTTACAGTCAGTTTCTACCCTCTACTGACATCTAACTTAAGACCAAGAAGACTCAGTGCAGAAAGAAGCAGAGATAAATGATAAAGGATGCCCTGAGGGTACCTGAGACTCCACTTCATTAGCTAATACTCTTCTCTCTCTTCTCTTTCTTGATTTGTTTCCATGAATCACAGATCATCCTTTCTTCTAAAGCTCTATGCCCAGGGCATCTGCCATTTGGTCTGAGAGCCCCAAACAAACATTTTACAAAAAAAGACCCAAGAAAACTGGGGAGGACATAGTAGTGTAAGTCTAAATGTGTGTGTGTGAGAAAGAGAGAGAGAGAGAGAGAGAGAGAGAGAGAGAGAGAGAATTGATCTCTTACACATAAGCCATTGTGTACTAAGCATTCTTGGAGACCCTTTCACACAATGTTAAAGCTATTCTGAGGTGTGGCAAGGTGACCATGTTTTTTGGGAATGTAAAGTAATATTAATATGGGGACCACCATGAACTCGACAATTCTCTTTGACTGTGGAGTTCAGGGTAAGGCTTCACAGTAGGGATTGACTGATGAGTTAGAATATGCAAATATTGACTTAAGAAGGAGTGGAGAGGTGGCTCAGAGGTTAAGAGCACTTACTGATCTTGCAGGGAACCTGGGTTTGATCAGGTTTGGTTCCCAGCACCCATATGGCAGCTCACAACAGCCTAGAACTCCAGTTCCAGGGAATCAGGCATCTGCAGGTTCCCAAAGATATGTGATACATACATTCATATAACCTCACACACATCCACATAAATACAATAAAAAATTTCAATCTAAAGAAAAGAATTAGAGACAGTCCAGTGATTCGGTTTCCTCACCAAATAAGACAAGCAACTTGTCAGACCACAATAGCTTACGATCGCTGCTAAATTTTTATTTATTTTTTATCAGTGTATCAAATAAAAAGAGTTAGCTTTTTATTCCCTTTCCTTCAATATTATTAAAATTTTGACCTATCGGAGTATCCAAGAGGCACTCACTTCAGAAGCATGCAGACTAAAACTGGAACTGTACATGGAAGATTAGCATGGCCCCTGCACGTGGATGATATGCAAAGTCCATGAAAGACACCACACCCTTAAAAAACGTGCTTTGTTTGAAAATGTCATCGTGATGTCTAACAACTTAAATGCTAATTGAAAACAAATAATTAAAAATAAACTATCCAAGAACCCAATTTATTGCTAAAGGGCACAAAGTACCATTTTAACCAAAACAGAAAGATTTGAAAGTAGACAGCTTACAGTAACACTTCAGCAATAGGTTTACCAAGCTGAAGTCAGTCCTCCCATGTTCTGCGATGACTGATGGCTTATTCTACATGACCATTGGAACTCTGGGATAATGTCTGGAGTAAAGACCGTTAAGCTGATAACATTCTCTAAAGGATTTTGTAAGGATTTGTGTTGGTCAAAAGACAATTAAAAAGACTTCTTTCTATGCTATTTTGATGAAAAAGAAAATAGTTTCCATTTGACATGTATTCCAAAATGATGTCATCACAGATCAGTTGCATTCTGGGAAACTGATGTTCAGAACTGAAACTGAAAACCAGCCAGGTAGTAGTGGCCCACACCTTTAATCCCAGCATTCGTGAGGCAGAGGTAGTGGTAGTAGGGTCTCTCAATTCAAGGTCGGCCTGGTCTACAAGACAAGTTCCAGGACACAGAGAAATCTTGTCTGGAAAAACCAAAAAGTAGAAAACCAAATTCATAATAAAAGCTTTACCATGCAGTCAGGATGCTGGGAGTGTCCCTTTTGTGAAGCTGCCACATTGCCCACTGCTTCCTCCTCCGTTTGTTGCCAAGTTGCTCTTCTTTTTCCAGCATTAATTATGAGGAAGAAAGGAAGCCAGAGTAAGGCCCGGCAGGGAGGGCACACAGCAAATAAAGACCCCTGGGGACCAGAGCTTAGTCTGAGATCCAGGCTCAGGAACAAGCAGCTGTATACCAGTGAGAAAGTGTTCTTGGTCTGTCAAAGCCAAGAAGTGCACCTGCTTTAGTGAACGATGCTACCTCTCCAAGACTGCTTGCTCCTTTCTAACTCAGGGTTGAGTTAGTCACCATCTCTGACCTTCTTTTGCTCTACTGGAGTCTAGCTATACACTTGACCATTGTTCTGAGAAGAAACATAGATAGAATTCTCGGTAAACAGCTTAGCACATACTATTGAATATTACCTTGAATTATTGCCAGTGAAGACAACTTGAGGGGTTTTATTTTGTTTCTCCCCCTCTAGTGTGTTTATAGCTTCTGTAGTTGTTCTATTTTTTTTCTAAATCAATGTGAAGCCAGGCATGGCCGTCCATGCCTCCTTCATAGCATCTGAAGGCTCAAAAGTTCAAAGCTAACTTGGGCTTTGTAATGAGACTCCCCCCATCTAAGATATCACCACCACAAAACCCTTTACCAGTGAATGTAGAAGGACCTGAATTTGGAGCCTTACCACATACATAAAAAGCTGAGCCAAGTGGCGTATGTCTATAACCCCTCCAACTTGCCCAGCCAGCCGGTGTAGCTGAAACTGCAACTTTGGTTTCAGTGAGAGACCCTGTCTCAAAAAACAAGGAGGGAAGCAATAGAGAAAAGCTCTTGATATCAACCTTTGGCTGTCAAATGAATCTGTACATACACTTATGCCCACACATCTATATAGCTGTTAAGACTGTTCCAAATCCCCCAAGATTTCATTCCCAAGTACCATTCCCTGTTGTTTCTGGCTTCATTCGTCCGCTGACAAGAAAAGAATGTCTTCATTCCTTGTGCCTTCTTGGCCTGCTGGCACTGCTAGTCCTATTCTAGAGTTCAAGGCCTTGAAGTGCCCTGTCCTTCTCATGCTTTGCCCTTCCTTTTCTGCAGCCCAGTTTAGCCAGTGACATTTCTCAGATGCTTGTCAGTCCAGCTCTCCGCATACAGAGACATCCCCTCTGCAACTGCTGATTCATTAGCTCTGTCAAAAGGTCAAAGGAAATCCAGCCTGGAGTTCATAGATCCTGGGCTGCCTCAACTCACGTGTTGTCTAACTGAGCCAGACCAGCATCTAAGCCAGGACACTACCAGGCACAGACCTAGCATTTGGTTTTGCTGTCATTCAATCTGCATGCATCACCCAGAAAGAGGAGCCGATGTGTGCTTGTCATGGGGTAACGGGTAATGATACTGACCTCTAGGGCAAGGCCTTCCTTCACAGAGTGTCTTTATCTTCTCATTGAGTTCCAGGATAGTAATGGCAGCCTCTTGCTTAGCTATTGCCAAGTCAGTTTGCAGCTTTTTCACTGTCTTTTTGTGCTTTAGTTTCTTAGGAAAAAAATAAGAATTTCCTGTCACTGGAGATGGCAGATGCCTCAAAGAAATAAAGGGAATTAATGGCGTCTGGGCAAGCACTGCTTCTGAAGTCCTGATTACTGGAAACACTTCCTTCATCTGAGCCCACTTTCTCCATCAACAGCTCTTTTTATTTTCTTGAGGGGGAGGAGGTTCATCTGGATCTATAACCCACCTGTGGTTTGGATGCTTTGAATAGAAGGCAATTAGAAAAAACGCTATTTGTCATTTAGCATTTACTACCAGGATGCTAATGCCTCCAAGTATCAGGTTTCTACCCCAACCTGTAGGCAGATTCATGAGAGACAACCAGAGCCCTCATTAGGAGTCTTCTCTCCTCTGACACTTGAATTTTATTTGCATTCAAATAAACTCTGGAATGCATGTTGCTACCAGGAAGAGCAGAAATGTAGACATTTGCAGATACTTATTGCGGTGTGTGTAAAGGGAACATGGTCAGGTCTACACCTTCCTGGGAATGTAAAGGGAACATGGTCAGGTCTACACCTTCCTGGGAACTCTACTGGGAAGTATTTACACAACGGAAGGATTTACAATGAGCCTTTATGGATCTCAAAGTGGATTTGATTTGTCAGAAGTGTCCTCATCTGCAGAGTTGGAGCCAGTTTGTTAGAACAAGTGCCATTTTTGCATGTTCGTGTTACTTTTGGGTAGCTGCCTTCCCCCTGGAGAGCTCCCCTTGCCAAGTCTTTGTGGCTGATAATTAAGAAGCCCAGAGAATGAACAAAAAAACAGTGCTTGTCAGACACAAATCTTGAGATAGGGAAAGGAATGCTCACTAGGAAGGAACCTACTCTTGTCTGGCCTCTGAAGGGTGTGCACTCAGGCGCCAGGGAGTCAGTCTCTTGGTGTAAAAAGCCAGTGAGCTCAGCTAATGGAACATAGGGTCAGAGAGACACAGCTTTCAGGTTCTAAAGATGGGTGATGAGGTAAGGGATGCAGCTAAGTGGGAAAGCAGACACGTGAAAGCAAGGGTTCCCTAGCTAGCATGGAAAGCAAAGTTAAGAGTAGATTACCAAGCTTGGCACAGTCCCCCATGCCTGCAACCCCAGCAATCCCTGGGAAAAGAAGGGAGGGGCAGCAACAGGGTCAAGGTTATTCCTAGCTACACATCAGAGATTAAAGCTGGGATGGAGCTACAGGAGACCATCACTTGAAAAATAAAAAACAAAGATGGACTGTCTTTCAGACTTAACACACGATGCGAACACCATAAAATCTTAACAAACAGCATCACGATGGCTAAAAGCAAAAGAACAACTCAAGGGAATGGTAGGTAGCAAAGGGGTCTTTCTCCAGGGAGTCAGAGAGCTGGCACATGTCAGGGCTTGCCCTTGGCAGTCCATGGCCCAGGCAACCTGACTTCTCAGCAGCCTTCTTCATCTCATTACCACACATTCTCTAATTATCAGAAACTGCACTGGGCTGCTTGCTGAAATCAAAACCAGTACAGCCCTGTAGTTTCTCCCCTCCTTGTGAGTGTCCAGTCACTAAAACCATTCATGATTCACCTTGGGAAACAGATTGGTTCCGGCAGAGACTGCGCTGAACAGGGAGTGTGTCAGGAAACACGCTCACAGTCAGTTGTTAAATTGTCAGGCAGATTGCTATCTCCTCTCAGGAGCTAGCTTGAGCCAGTTTGTCCCTAAAGACCTTGTCCACCTCAAGCCCGCAGCAATGGCATCTGGGGGGGCGCTGGGTCCCTGCTCCTTTCCCTGTTACTATGTCAAGAGTATTTCCCACTCGGGTTTTCACCATGCCTTTACAGCTTAGGACACTGGCGACAGAAGAAAATGGACACGAACACTGAAGAAGTGGGGATGACGAAGAGATGTTCAACAAGAGGGGAAAAGAAGAGTAACGATGGAAAAGAAGAAGAAACACTAATAAAGAGGGGCGTGGCAAAGCACCGAGGACAAGGATGGATCGAGGGGGCCAGCCACACTGACATGCACAGCGCAACGGAGCGAGTGATGAACTGGTAGAGAAACAGATACGAGACACACTGAGGGGCAGAGTAATATCGAGGATGAATTGAGAATTGAGAATTTAACTTTCCTCATGATTCTTTTTCTTTTTAACTTTTCCTTTTTTGAAACAAGGCTTTGTTGTATATTCCAGGGTGGCTTCAAACTTGAGATCTTACTTCCTTATAGATGTGTGAACACTGAAAATTCTTAATAGTTTATATTCACATTCACTTTTTTTAAACCACATTAAAACTGTTTAAAGGTAAGTATTTTTCTAGAAACTCTTCTTAAAGTAGGCATTGCTCATAGGTAAACAAAAATCATAAACAAAGGCAACCTGTGAAAGTTGGCGAACTATAACCAGGAGCTGACATGATATTCCTCTGGTAGAAAAGCCACACTGATATTTTGACAAGGCTGCAAAATGCAGGAACCCAAGGTGTAGACAAAGTGTATCTTAATAGCAACTGAGGCTTCCAACCTTCCCCCCTTTGGTTTTAGTTTTATTTCTTGGTGTTTGAATTCAGATCCTTGAATGCACTAAGAATGCATCCACCTCTAAGCTCTGCCCCCAACCCCTCAACTATTCATTCAAAATATTTTACTTTAAAAATATACAACTTCAAGACGATATTGTTTTTCTCTTCTGGAGGTTACGTGTCAACCTTTTCATATTATTATAACATTTGTCTGCTCGCCTTATGACCTAATAGGGAAGCTGAGGCTGTTTTGTTTGGAGACAGCAGTATCCAAGGGCAGTCATGACAGTTGACTCCAGCTATCGGAGGGACTATTGGAGGGGAGAGGAAGTTGAGTCAAGCCCTGCTGTTCTAGAGATACCATGAAGAACAATGGGGAGAAAACATGAGGAGCAGGTCTTGGCAGGACATGAGAAAACACTCCCCAACAATCAGAGCTGCCTCTATAAGAAGATAGGATGGGTCCTGGTGAGGACCTGCCGCCCCGGGGAATGA
>LOEQ01004064.1:147416-161680 GCA_001685075.1 Bramus lutescens
GTAGAGGCAGGAGGAACATCCTCAGGCAGGCCCGCAGTAACTCTGGAAGCTGGGTCAAGAGGTATTTCTGGGTTTGGCTCACCCCCCAGTTCTTTCCATCTCTGGCCCCTCCCACTCACAGAAAGGGCACAGGGCAGATACGCAGAGCCCAGCCTCTGAAGCCTGAGGGGCTATTAGTGTCGCCAGGGACATTTTAAAGACGATTTCCGGTTTTTTGTGAGAAATTGGATAAGAAGGTCTGTGCTTCTTTTAGAGTGTGAGGATGATGTGACCCAAAACATTAATTTTGTTATTTAGCTGCAGAAACAAAGGTTAGGGGAAGTTAAATTTAGAATAAAAATTGAACAACAACAACCACACACACACACACAAAAAAAAAATCTAGATTGGTTGCCTAGGTTTCTATGGTAAGGTTTTGGTTATTTAGACAGTATTTAGAATAGTTTAACATCCTCACCTTTTCCCCCTCCATCTCCAGACAGAATGGCCGTGTGTTACTAATTCGTAGATTTAATGAAGCCCTTTGGGCAGTTTGAAAAACTCAGTTTGCCAATGTGTTTTATTAGTCAGGGACATCAAATGATTTCAACAATGATAATATTTTCCTTTGCTTTTCTTGGCATTCACTAGCCAGGCAACCCAAGTTTTGTACTTGAACCTAATGGAGTCTGTTATGGTCTCCCTAGTAACCAGGGACTCTCTTTAGTCATCACCAAAAGGATAGGAAGGTTTCTATTACTTGAAGCTAAATCCCTATGATTTCGCTGCTTTCCTATTTCTCCCAAAGGGTGGAAAGAGGGAGGAAATCATGCATTTGTGCAATGTTTTGAAAAGGAAATATTTATCTGTATCATATTGCTGAACGGCTTGCCTTATAACAAGTCAAGAAATAGCCGGGAAATTATTTATAGGGGAGTTTCAACACAGAGCTGTCAGTGGTGTTTTCATTTTCTGGGTGTTTCTCCATCCTTTGAATCAAGGCTTCGTACTATGCAGCTGGGCTTTGTCATTTAATGGTCATGAGAAACTGGGCCGGCCACATGTCATTGACAAGCTCCATCCCTACTGTGGTAATCAAATGACATAGTGTGTAGATGTGCACCCTATTCTATGTTTGCAGTAATGTGTTTTTATCATTATCCCTTGAAACATGTATGACACATGTTCATCCTTCACAAATATGACCACATCTTTGTAAAAGATGTCTTTTTTTTAGGTTTTGTAACCAGTAAATCTGTCCTTATTTGGAAGTAAGACTTTCCTCTTTATAATTATCTGCATGGTTGCCTTGATTTCCTTATGGATAGACAAAATTTAACTTAAATGCCCTGAAAATAGACATGTGAATGACTTGATCCTCTCTTCAGCCAGTGCTGGCCTGATGCTGGGGTGAAGTCAGTGGCTATCTGTGTGAAAGGAGCTGAGGAGTGTTTTAAGGGTCTAGTCCATATTCCCAGGGCAACACCCTTGTCTCTATGACAATGAATATTTCCCCCATGTATGAAACCTGCCTGGCTCATCCCACCTTCATTTCTTACGTCCCAAATATGAAAGTCTTGTCTACAGTTGACCACTAATAAGATGCTCACTGCCAAGGGTGTAGGATGGAATTGGATTTGAATGCAGGGCCACATTTCTCCTCTCACTCCTTTCTCAGTTAATAAAGCAGTGAAAGTATAGTAGTGCTTGGCTTAAAAGTCAAGCGTGCCTCTTAAGTGTCTTTGCTCATCACGGCCCCAGGAGACCATCTCAAAGTCTAGGGATAGCAACCATGTACCCTGTATATGGTTCTTCCCAACCCATGCAGGCCATGTTTAGACACTCTTTTATGCCTCCTTGCAAACATGCCCTCCGGTGTGGTGATATTTCATTTGTATTTTAATAAAGCTTCTCCAAAGTTCAGAGAATTAAACAGCCACACTGATCAGCCTTACAGACCAGGCAGTGGGGACGCAGCTTTAATCCCAGTAGCTACACTAGTTGGCCACAGAAACCAGGCAGTAGTGGTTAACACCTTGAATCCCAGCACTAGAGAGGAATGTAAGATGGGAGGAGACAGCTCTTACATGCAGTTTCATTCTGAGAGTCCTGGAAGCAGGATTACCATTTCAGACTGAAGTAGAGGTATTAAGAGAGGCAGGATCACCATTTCGGACTGAGGTAGAAGTAAGAGCCAGTGGCTGGCTGTTTTGATTTTCTGACTTTCAGGTTGAAGCCTGATTTCTGTTTCTGGGTTCTTGTTAATCGTGCTACACTCCAGCCCTTAACCCCCATCCCCACTGCTCATTGGTAGAACCTACTTGTCACTCAACTCACGTCTCTCCAGATAGCTGTGCTGTTGAAGTACCAAGATGACTTGAAGCAAGGTCCTTAATGATTATTTTCAGTTGTTAGATAATGGTGCCATTAATATTTTATAAGTTAATTAAATGCAATTTAACAAACTTATATATAAATCAGTGGCTTTGAAGTAGTACGGGGAGGTGTTTATAAGGTGGTTGCTGTGGTCACTCCTAGAGAACCTAGAAATTAAATGAAATATTTGATAAGCCCAGCTAATAGCAATGCAGGCAAGGTATTGATAATTTGTCTCTGTTAATCAGGGAGATTATCATCACCTTTATTTACTTAGTTAGTTATGTGTTTGCTTGCAGGCAAATGCCATGATTTCTGAGTCAAATGGCATGCTAGAGAAGGTTAATCAAATTAATCTTTCCGACAAAGCATTTCAAAGTGAAAACACAAATGAAAACTGATTAGTCTTGCTCCATTTGGTCAGGTATCAAGGAAGAGTTGGTATCCAAAGTCTTAGGGCTCAGCAAGGCCATCACCATGCATCTATGCCTGTATGAACTCTGGTAGGTGCCAAGAGAGCCAGGTTCAAATATCAGAACCAACATTTATTTCTAGCTCTTTCCAGTACCCCTCCCTCCCATTCCGTTACTTTTACTCATCTCATTTGATGGCCAAAAATCTACACAGTGCATTTTAATTGCTCCCCAAACTTAGTAAGGTTGAGATTTCCAGGGGCAAAGCAACCTTAAGAATTCTGCAAACACCTGAACTGTGCAGAGGAGGAAGGGCTGCCCTATAGTAAGAACGAGGTCTCAATTTTTTTTCTTTATGAGAAAAGCAACTATTAGAGATACGAGAGGATTTCCAGTTGATATCTTAGCTTCCAGAATGCTAATATAAGTGTCCATTTAATAGAAATTACAGATGAATAGAAATCAAAGCAGTATTGTGCACTTTGGAGAGAATTTCCATGGTAAGGGAATATTTTCTAACCAAAGGATTGTATTAAATCTTTGCACTAAAGACAATAAGCTGCCGTTCCCTTCCTGTAGCATACAGCCCATTGCCGGGAATTTTCTAGAGAGAAATGAATACGTATTGACCCTCTGCAGCACACCAGACATAGCTCTGAGAATTTCATATTTATTGGCTTATTTCATATTTATAGCCATCCAGTGAAATTAGACTATTGCTATTCTCATTTTAGACACGAGTACTGAGTCACAGAGAGGTTAAAGTAGTTTGCTCAAAGTGTGCAGATCCAAATGCTTGTGGACAAATTACACCCTCCCATGTATCACTAGGGAAAACTGGGACACAGTCCTCTGAGTTGTGCCTAGCATGGAACATTTCACAGTCTACACCTTTCTAATGGGAATGGAAGTGGTGTGTAACTCTTGACTGTGGAATTCTGACACTGTGAACTTGACCTGAGAGTGAGACCTAGGAAATCATATTGGACCCTCAAATCCTAGAATAACATAGGCTTGGACTTTTCAGAGCCAGGGCGCCTGACTTTTCATCTCTGTCCCTCTGCCAATGCCAGTCTTATATTGCTTTCTGGCCAGAAGAGCTTAAGAATAATTGAATAGATATATGATTGGCACTCAGAGCTGTTCCTAAAATCCCTCGAGTCTACGGCTCCAGTATCAGAAACAGTGGGACTTGAGGCAGTTAGCCTCGTCTTAAAGCATTCTTTATATAGTTAGCCAGTGGGCACACATAAGCATTGCTGTATACAAACACACACACAGAGAGAGAGAGAGAGAGAGAGAGAGAGAGAGAGAGTTTACTCACTATAGAAAGGAGAGTCTAGCCAACCAACTTTTTGGCATCTTGGAAGAAATGAGCTCTGGGATGGGAATGTAGTTCAGTGATAGACTGTTTGCCTATTATGCTGAGGGCCCTGGGTTCAGATCCCAGACTGTAGATGCTTCACCACAGGCACCAAACAGGATCAATCTCCACCAGCAAACTTGCTCTTACAGCACTCAGCTAAATGCTATGTTGTACTGTTAAAGATGTTCTGAGACCAAGGGGTAGGTTTGTCTGCTCTTTCACTGTGTGATACAGCCTCAGTTTTCCTACTTAGAAAAGATCAATCAAACTGACAGGATTTGTGAGAAATAATCTACTGAATGATAACTCTGATTTTGGCTGAGCCCAGCAAGAAGAAAGCAAAGTGTTTAAGGGAATCTTGCCCAAAGAAAAATGTGGGCAGTAGCACAAATGCCAAGTCTACTTGGTCTCAGCATTTCAAACCACACCCTATGAACAGAGAGAAGTGCATTGTCACACCTAACAGAGCCTGGTAGGAAACTGTTTCCCAGTCCAATTTTCCCCGGGGATAGAGAGAGCCCAAAGAGCCCCAGCTGTACATGAAGCAATTTCATTTTCTCAGCTCCACCTTTACAGGTGTTGGGATCATTAGCAAACAGCCCCAAGTGACGTGGGTGGAAAAGAACAGAAACCCGAAGCGATTATACACTCGTGAAAATGAATTCCCTTATCTGCCTGTGAGAGAGATGCTAAGTTCCTCTAACATGATTACAAAACAACAAAGCACTTTGCTATGTAATTACTTCACAATTGGGCTGATTCTGTTTTATCTTTTTTTCTGGATTCAGCACTCCATTTGAACTTGAGGAAAGGTGTCTTTCTAGAAGGGAATGGATACTATTGATCACCTGTGACCCCTCTTGACTCCTAAAGCCAAAAGGTACGTTTAAGGGCTGGAAAAATCAAGATCCTTAGCATCGAGCTGCTTTAATGACTCTTAAGGCTTCTTCCTGTAATTCAGACAGCCTAATTAAGTTAATATTCCCAGTCAACAGCTCTTTTTCTTTTTGCCAGGCCTCACTTTGCCCCCAAAGTCGTAAGCAACAGATGGCACCTGCATATTGCGTGCAAGTGGTGACCCTCAAACAATTCTACAATGATCAAGAAAGTCAAATAGCAAAGGGAAAAGCTGTCTTAGGAGGGGAACAGCACACCTGTGCAGCACAAAACACATGCAAATACTACAGGAGAGAGCAACTAAGTGGGGCATTTTCTGCACTATATATTGTTTTCCCATGCAACAAAATATTTCAAAATGTTTACCACTTTACAAAAAAAAATCCTCCAGGTTCTCATGTGAGAAAGGTTTTATGTTAAAAGTGTGTAGGGCTTAATGGTTTAAAAGTGCTGAGAAGTTTATGAATTGAGAGTATAACAAACTGCATTATTATTTTGAATTTCAATTTTTTGCAAAGCACAATTTCTGAGATCCTAATCAATTCTTGGCAATGAGTCATCCTGGTACAGGATTTTAGAGTAAAATCTGCTTAGTAGCCACAATTAAATCAGTAATTTGTCAATTCCTTAATTTTTCAATTGCTTTAATCTGATGTGTGTGGAACAAAAATAGTTGTACAGGGGACAACTATTAAGTTAAGATTTCCCCTAATGAACTAAAAACTTACCAGTTTCATTATAAGTGCTCTTTGAAAGTAGAGTGGCCTAACTCTAGAGATAATTGTGGACAGTGTAATGCACATCTGGAGCACCTAGGGATAATCATAGGTGATGTAATGCACATCTGGAGTACCTAGAGATGGTTGTGGGTGATGCAATGCACATCTGGAGCACTTAGAGATGATTGTAGGTGATGTAATGCACACGCACACCTGGAGCACCTAGAGATGCTCGTAGGTGATGTAATGCACATCTGGAGCACCTAGAGATGCTCATAGGTGATGCAATGCACATCTGGAGTACCTAGAGATGATCGTGGGTGGTGTAATGCACATCTGCAGTACATGGGGATGATCATGGGTGGTTTGATGCACATCTAAAGTACCTAGGGATGATCATGGGTGGGTTAATGCACATCTGGAGCACCTAGAGATGGTTGTGGGTGGTGCAATGCACATCTGGAGCACCTAGGGATGATCGTGGGCTGTGTAATGCATATCTGCAGTATGTGGAGATGATCATGGGTGGAGTAATGCACATCTAGAATTCCATCTTCTTAGAAGACTCAGTAAGGAAAATGAAACGAGTCTAGAGTTCAGGGCCAGCCTGGGTAATGCAGAAATATCCTAGCTCTAAAGGAGAAAGAGAGAGAGAGAGAGAGAGAGAGAGAGAGAGAGAGAGAGAGAGAATGGAAGAAATCACCCCCGCTTATCATTCATTATGTCTACGGAAATTTGTTATCTCTACTCTGTAGAAACAGCTCAGCATTTGGGAATAAGGTCTCAACATGCAGTAATAACTGCAACCCTAAGTTTTTTAATCCCTTTATTCCTTATCCTCAACATCCCAGCTATGACTCTTGTTGCGTATATATCTTTCCATACTGTTTAGAGAAACTCTCTGGTTCATATCATGAAACCACATTTCTTGGCATCGAGACTAAAATATTGGGATTTATGCATAGTTGCTTGAAAATAGTGCTTGAAACAAGCTACTTTCAGAATTTGCTCTGTTATATGTATTGGTTTGCACTATGATCTGATAAAAATCTCTGGATTGAGTGTGAGGAGTGGAGGGGAGGGAAGGTGTGGTGGTGTAAACTTATGCTTTGGAGGTATTAGCAAGTTTCAGATTGCATATTTTAACAAGTCTAAGCAAATACCCTTGCTAGAAAACAGTTCGTCAGATAGAAATTATTTCTAGGATCTGTAAGTCTCAAGGGTCTGCCTCACTTGTTACTCCACTATCTGCAAAGTGCCTTCACTAATTTCATTATAAATCTAACAGGGAGACGATTTACATAAATCTGATCTCCCTGGTAAAGATCTGTGACTAATTATAGGAATCATGGCCAGTAGGTCTCTATGCTTGTTCTCATCAGCACACCGTCCTCTCAAATGTGCCAGGAAAACAGTAGGAGGGGAAAGTGTGGACTTGGCTAAATACCACTTGCCTCATCTCTCTTGTGTCAAAGCTTCCCAGAGTCTGAGATAGCAAGATTTAGGGTGCCAGTTGTTTGTCAACAAAAGGTTGACGATTTTGCAACAGACTCATAATAAATTGTCTGGCTTTTTTTTTTCTTGACCCAGAAAGGTTCACATGTCCTGGTACATTTTGGTTATCTTGGTACAACTATAGCCACCTAGGAAGAGGGAACGTCAATTGAAGAACTTGCTTCCAACAGATTGGCCTATGGGCAAGCTTATGAGCATTTTCATAATTAATGACTCAGGTGGGAGGGCTCTGCCCACTGTGAAAAGTGCCATGCCTGGGCAGGTGACCCTGGATTGTATAAGAAAGCTGGTTGAGCAAGGCATGAGGAGCAAACCAGTAAACAGTGTTCCTCTGGGCCTCTGCTTCAGCTTCTGCTCCAGGTTTCTTTCCATTGTTGCTCTTCTGTAAGATGATGGACTGTAGGCTGCAAAAATTGAAATACATCCTTTCTTCTCCAGGTTGCTTTTTGGTCATGGTGTTTATAACACCAACAGAAAGCAAAATAGAATACCATGGGAACCATATTGGCTGAGTTTGATTTGAACTTGAACTTCCAAATCATCAGAAATGGAAATGCCTGGTGCCCAGGAATACATCCCTGAAGGACCTAAGACTGATTCTGAAACTCCAGTATGAGAAGTAAGGCTGACACAGGGCCAGCCAATCAAGCATCGATGAAGCCAAAATTCAGGGTATGCCCAAGAACATTCCCCCATCTCAAGGTTTTTATGTGGATGTAGTTACCCACATTGACGTGCCAATCATCTCCCAATGTTGCTACATGCAGGGCCATGTCTCAACTGCACAGGTTCTGTGGTTTGGAACAAATCACACCCAAACTGTAGCAAATGCTCTTTGCCTGGTTTTACTTTCAGATTCTCGTCTCAATTATATCTTATATCAGCGGCTTGGAGTGTTTCTCTTACATTTTATCTAGTAGTTTAATAGTGATTGTTAAATCACAGATTTATGAATTAGTTTTTCCTTGCAAGTCTGACCTAGAGCCATTCCCAGTCTTAATAAGGAACAGCTGTAGGCTGTCATTGATCAAGAATTCTCCCCAGCCTTAGGACGGAATGGCTTGATACTTGTTTTATTCGGGAACATAAAACCTAATGACAGGGGAAGGCTGGGGTCATCGTGAAGCCATAATCAATGCACTAGGCTAGAAAACTGGTAAAATGTTCTAACCGTACAGAGGCTGTTAGAAAGACATAGGAGATTGCTACAAGGCAAACCATTCAGTGGTAATCTTCCTCTCAGCTACTGTTTTAAAATAGAAATGCCAAGATTTTCCCCTCTTCTATCCTCTACCCAAGTACTGGGGAGGCCTTAAAAACAAAAACATAGGCTCAGGTTTCTCTCCAAGTCAGCTTCAACCTAAATTGGATGGGATATTAATCTGCAAATTATAGGCTTCCTGGTTAATCCTGTGGAGGCAGACTAAAGGGGAATCTGTGGGGAAGATCCAGATGCTGGCTACAACAGCTGCAGGAGTGCCTCCATGAACAGCAGTGTGCTTGCACACCTGAGAACAGGTAAGCAGCCAGGAGTGCTTCTCAGAATATAGGGCCAACCCACTAATTTGTATATGGGACATTCCCATGGGAACGGGGTCCAAGTAATGTGGGTGGCCAATTTCAGCTTTAGACAGAAAAGGATTACAGAAAAGGGATCGCTGGTTTTAGAAGTCGTAACTTCACGAGTTAAGCTTATTAGTGTAAAGATGAACACAGTCTTGAATACCAACCCGCACTAAGTCACTAGGAATCCCAGAGCCTCTCCCCTCCCTTTGAGCAATGTGCCTCTGTATTCTGATTCTCAGTTCCCACCCATAACTCCTTCCTGGATCACACTAGCTAAAGAAAGTCCCTATGTCTGTCATCATACTCGCTGCCTTGCTCAGAGCCATGCTAGTGACTTCCACAAGTTTCAAAGAGACCTACCAGGAGAATTCTAAGTACTTTCCTTAACTCTGACAGCAACAGAAAGATCTAAGACAAGTGTGTCTCTCATTATTTTTTTTTTTAGAGTGCCAAATGGAAATTCTGAAAGCACCTTGGGGTTTCTAAATGGATGAGAAAACTCATGCGGATTAAACTCTTTGTGCTTCCAACTCAAAGGGAGGTTGAAAGCAGTCACTTGAAGAATCTTTTAAGACACTCTCCTTTTAAAAGCTTTAAGATGATGATTGATTTTTCTTACTTAAAAAGTAACCCAAGAGCTGGCTGAGAAGTCCCAGGGTTATAATCCTAGGTTTGGGGAGGCAGAAGTAGGAGGATGGGGAGTTTAAGGTTGCTACATAGAAAGTTTAAGGTCTGGCTTGATATATAAGGATTCTCCCTCAAAAGATAGATAGATAGATAGATAGATAGATAGATAGATAGATAGATAGNNNNGATAGATAGATAGATAGATAGATAGATAGATAGATAGATAGATAGATAATCAAAACAAAAACATAATTCCTATCAAGTAATTACAAGATTATTAGTAATAAGGGTCTGAAAGTACTTTGCACATTCAAATGTTTGTATGAATACTTGCATATATAGATGCGCATGTGTGAGTACATGTGTGTGTATATATATAAATGCATGTGCACATGCATTTAAGTGCTTGTGCATGTACACTATGAATTGAACCTAAAGCCACAGGCCTGCTAGGTGAGTTCTCTACTGCTGGGCTACAATTATAGCACACATGTAAATTCATTTTAAATATGTATACAGGGACATAGCTCAGTTGGTGGAGTGCTTGCCTGGCATTCATGAGGCCCTGGCATCAATCCTTAGGACTGGTGGGGGGAAAGGCATTTGGAAAAAAATATAGAACAGGTCTGAAACAATGA
Source organism: Bramus lutescens (assembly GCA_001685075.1). NCBI lineage: Eukaryota > Metazoa > Chordata > Mammalia > Rodentia > Cricetidae > Bramus > Bramus lutescens. The sequence goes on from LOEQ01004064.1 coordinate 157,513, forward strand.
AGTAAAAAAAAATTGAGAAAGAATCAAAACCATGATAATGGTATATATTATATTATATTATATNATTATATTATATATGTATATATAAACATATACATGTATATATATATCACATCTATAAAACTGTCAGGTTGGTGGAACAGACTTAATAAGCTGGCATGTGATCAGGGAGGGTGTGGAGGGCATCATGCAAAGCTACAGAGACATGAGGGAGAATGTGTAGGCTATTGGAGAACACTCTAAAATTGGAGTGGTACAGGGATTTCTAAACGCAGTTGCAGATCTTGGATCTGGCTGGTTTCCCTTTCTTTCCAGCTGGAGAAGGATCACTGTGAATGCACAGGGTGAGTGAGCCTCGCATCAGTCTCTGCAGCCTTTGCAGGCTGAAGCTAGAAGTAGGCAGATGCTTTGTACAGAGATAGAGGAAGCATGCCTTCGTTTGTCGAAGAGAGACTCGGTAAATGGAATATTGGCGTGATGGGGAAAATCACAGTTCTTTGATAGCACTTAGAACCTAGTTATGAAAAACAAACTCAAAACAATACATACACATCCTGCTGACAAGTGTCATAATAATCATGAAAGGAGTGACTTGTATCCAGATGGATTTTCATTAAAGAAGTGACTATGCCAAGGATAGTAGGGAAATCCTTCATAGTTTAATGAAATATGAAAGAAAAGAAATAGTATGAAAGTATATCAAAATGCATTAAGCAGAATGGGTAAAGTCTTATGATGGAAAGAGAAAGGACAAGCAGAGGGGTCTGGAAAAAAACCAGGGGGCCTCCAGTCAAAAGAGTGAGGCTGTGGAGCCAGACAGGAGCCTCATGGATGATGGCGAAAGCAGTAAGAGGAAACTGAAATAATTTATGCACGCAATCAATATGACAGTATTTATAATCTAATAAGTACAGCAGCTATCATTTATCCAGAATATACTATATTCTAGGCATCATTATGGATGTCACGTATCGTCTCATTCACACACGTAATACCCCATGAGAAATATATTATTGATAGTCTCATACATACAAGCAAATAGACATGTAGTTATCATGCAGAGGGTTAACTGGGTGTGCAAACTTTGCTGGACTATAGTGTTCAGTTGTTTGGCCAAATACTAGCTTGGATGATGATGATGTAAATGTACCTGTGGATATGATTAACATTTACAATCAGTCGACTTTAAGTAAAGAAGATTATAACGTGGGTGGGCCCCAAGCAATCATGTGAGGCCCTCACAAGAGAAGATATGAGTTTCTTGAAGAAAAAGCAGCCGTGCCTCTAGACACCACCATAGAAATCCTGTCTGAGCTTCCATCTCACTACATCAAACTGAAGACTTAGAACTCAAAAACCACAACATCAACTCTTCCTCAAATTTCCAGTCTGCCAGCCGGCACAACAGATCTGCACATTCCAACTGAAATGGGCCCCAGCATTTCGTGAGTTAATCAATCAATCAATTCCTCTTTCTCTCTCTTTCCTCTCTCTCTCTTTCCTCCCTCCCTTCCTCTCACCCTCTATCATATTGATGTTCATACAAATCCTGAAAGTCTCAGTGACTATTCAAGCAAGCCAAGGCAGAATGGAACCACAGTAAAAAAGGAAATGGATTCAGGAATTTAGGCATATTATGATGGGACCAGAGAACTTGAAAGAAGAGAATGGATTGTAGGAATAGAAGTAATGATTTTAAAGAGGGAGGCAGAGAGGTAGGAGGTATGAAAGATGAGTCCTAGTTCTCAGCTTATGTAAGTGGGAGAATTACAATGTTGCTCAGTCAGTTGAGAAGCCTGTGAGATAATAATGTTTTTTGTGTGCGGTGGGATGGCATTAATATCATAAAGCTAGAACTGCGAGATGAAGAATATTAAGTTGACTTAAGAGTTGAGATTTCCATAAGAACATAATAGGAATCTAACTTGATGAATATGATATTCTGTTAAGGAGGTCTGCAATGGACATAACTTAGGGAGTCATCTACAAAGAATGGCATTAAGACATTGCATTGGTGAGTTTGCCAATGGGGATGTAGAATAAAATGTGGAAAAGGCAGAGGACTGAGCATTGGAAGAACTCAAACGTTGGTGAAAGAGAAAAGGAGGATGAAGCTCTTAAGAATAAATGGTTAAGGGTGAAGGAAGGTAGAAGGCTATCTAGAGAGTGTTAGCATGAACTCAAATGAAGATACTGCTTCTAGAAGGAGACTATGGTAGTGCCTGACATTGAGAGTTCGAAGGTAATGCAGTCTAAAGCATTCATAGAGTTCGATGGAGGAAATGCTCTGGTATCTGGGAGCTGAGTGGGATAATAGAAATGGTGCATTGAAAAGTGAACGGGGAACAGATATGAAAGCAGAGGATCTCTGAAGATGTGCACCTTCGGGCAGGTTGTCTCTGAGTGCCGACTGTGAAGCCGAGGGAGAGGGCTTTGAGAGGGATTCTCATTCACTGTACTTTGGACGTTTTGTTTACTGTACATTTGGGAATATATTGCCAACTAAAATTCTTAAATTCTAAAAATGAGAACCACTGTCTGTACAACTTGTTGAGTGCTTGAATGAGAAAAGAGCTTGAAAAGACAGAGAATGTGAATATTTTTCATGTTGCATACATGAAAATAATAACAATTGTTAAGGGGGCAGAGATTTGCATCCTAGATGTTATTGGGGCCATAGATAGCCCATGGAATTAGGTGGCTGCCCTGGATCTTCCACTGGTTGCAAACTGGGAGACTATTCTAGTGGAAGGTAAAGCCAAGCGACAGTTAACAAACAGGTCAGAGCCAGGTGAGAGAGCCCTAGCCATTTTTAGTAGCTTATAAAGTGGCAGAAGACCCGTGAAGAGTAAAGCTTAACCCTGAGCTCAAATGACTAAAGCCTTTATGAGGTTCTCTAGTGTTGGTTACTCAGGATAAAAAAAAAAAACAACTAGGGAATGGTGACATAGGGCCAGACGCCACTGAAGTGTGTGGCTCTTAAGACGACTGTGTCTTCTGGGTACGTGAATGTGTGGCTAGGTTTTCCTTATTATACCCAGCCTTTCCCTTTGTTGGAAGTTTCCCGTAGAAATATCTCTTTCATGAGTCTGAACAGGTGCCCCTCTCAGGAATTAATGCTACATTCTTCTCAGTCCATCACGATTAAAAGTAAAGGAATAGTTACATATACTCTTTGTGCCCCCAAAATTGCAAAGATCAGAGTAGCTAGCTGCAAAAGGATGGTAAGTTTTGGGTAAATCATGCTGTCACTAACACGTGAAGGGCAAAGTCTAGGGGATGAACCAGGGATGCTTGCCATCTGGGGTTGGTTGCTATGCAAAACATTTTGCACACAAAGTAGTGATTCCTGACTTCAAGACATAAGAGGAGGAAACACAAAACGAGGGTTCAGATGTAATTTCAACTGTTAAGTTTTGAGTGGTCATAAAACTGGTTTAATTTTTTATGACCATAAATATTTACAACCCCAACCCATCTAGAACTGATTCCTGGAACACCAAGTTCTCTGGCACACCAGTGGGTAAACCTTGACATAGAGACACAGCTACATGGGTATGTGGGCTCCCAGCAAAGCATTTCATTTAGCTTCAGCTCTGCCATCTTGGTCAAATATTGACAGGAAGGATCAAGTTGAAAGGATGAAATTTAAATATGCAAGCAAGAAATGAATAGTTGGTAATCTAAGATTCCTGAGATAGCGAGAGAGGACTGGACTCAAAGCTAGGAGGATATTGTCTCAGAAGGCATCGGCACACCTGTCTGTGTGGTGACAGAATGATAAAGAGTCCCATCTGAAAACATTTCTGAGGAACATTTTCTGCTCCCTGATAAGTGTTCACAATTGTAAATCAGAAACCAACAAAATAGAAATGATTTACTACTGAAAAACTCCAAGGATGCAATGGTAGCACAGGACCACATGAAAGGAGTTGGGCAGCTCCTAGACAACCACCAGACCCTCCATCAGTCTCAGACACCTCAGCATGGGAAGCAGTCACCGAGGCAATGGGTGAGAGATGCTTCCTAGGGCTTCCAAGGCCTCTGCTGCCCAGCAAGGTGCAATTTGCTGCTTCCCTAAAGAAGTCTCTGTGGGGCTGGAGAGATGGCTCAGAGGTTAAGAGCACTGACTGTTCTTCCAGAGGTCCTGAGTTCAATTCCCAGCAAC
>LOEQ01004064.1:185470-205944 GCA_001685075.1 Bramus lutescens
CAATTTGTGTGTTGTTATTTCGGGGTATAAGCTAGCCGTATGGGAGCTGGGCGGACGAAAAACAGGCCTGCGTTCCCCTATCATTACAACATTGTCCACTCTCCAGGCCCTCACCTGATCTCTTCAATGGGTCTTAGGATTTCCATTTGAAACCCATCAGCTCAAAGACCACATACTAGATTTCAATCTAACATTTCTTCATTTTTCTTGCATGTGTGTTTCTATGTGCAGATGTGAGCATGCTCATATATGTGACCTGCATGTGGAAGCGAGAAAACAAACTGGGATGCTTTCTACTGCCATCCCCTTTCTCAGACAAAGCATCTCACTGGCCTGGAGCTCACCACTCATCAAATAGGCTAACCTGGCTTGGTAGCCTAGGAATCCACCTGTCCATGCCTCCCCCAAGCACAGATCAGAAGACCTCATTACACCTAGCTCTGGAGATCAAACTTTGGTCCCTTGCAAGTCAAGTGCTTTACCTAGTGAGCTACCTCCTAGCCCTAGATTTTCTCATCCGGACTCAGCCTTTTATTTTCTTTCATGACCTTCACCCTTCTTTCTTTTCTGTGGCCCATTGTGGTAGCACTAGACTTCAATGAATCTTATTAGCTTGGGTATATAATACATTACATATCACATAGATTTAGACTTTGCATCCCCAAGCAGAATATGCCTAGGATTTTAATTTCTTGTTGATTACAACTCAATACACCAGTCTGTGAAGATAAAAATGTCCTTCCGGTTATCATGGTCTTTTTTTTTCCCACTGTGCAGCAGTCTCTCTGAGCTCCAGCATTTTCATGAAGCTCCATACTAAGTCCTCTGTCCTCACATTCTACTGTCTAGTTTTGTTTTCCCATGCACTCCAAGCTTCCAGCTACTGATCAGTAATGTACTCTTGATTTCCAGGAGCCTCTTGTCATCAGCTCTAGCTCAGCACTCTCTTCTTCAGTTAGCCTCCTTGCCTGCAACAGGAGAATCCCCTTTTCTTAGTTTTAATCTGTACTATGTATTTAAGGTTTTCTTTTCTTTTTTTCTGGAACAAGGGGGTAATACATCATCTAATATCTCAACATCTATGTAGCAGCTCGGGGGAGTTCCTTTGTGCTAGGTGTCTTCTGACTCTTTTGGAAATTCCGAGTCACTGTTATGGCATGCTGGTTCTTTGCCTTGCAGTGGGCTGAGATAGATAGAATCCATGTAAATGACACTGACCATTGTGACTAGTTGCATATTTCTTGTATTGGCGAGAAATCTCCAGAAAATCAGTGAAATTGCACTGTGACAAGTGCTAATCACTGAGGAAGAATAGCAAAGTGGGTTTCAACCAGTGCCCTGTGATCCTGGAATTTTATGCCTAGGGATGACTTTTAAATGTTTATTTTTCATTTTTTAAAGATTCTTAAAGAGAAGTGTATCATAATCAACAGGTAGCACCTCAGGGGGTTCTCACTGGCACAATCTAATTATTTTCTAATATGTAGTTGCTAGGAAAAAAGTATAATGCAAAGTTAAATATTGAGAGACAGGAAGTAATATGAGAAGGCTCAGAATATAAAAATGTTTAATATGAAGCACAATTTACTAACTCAGTGAATACAGAAGCAACACAAAGAATATTTTTAATATTCCAAAGCATGATTTATTCTCACAGCAATTATACTTTGAGTTTAAGAGTCATTTACTATTATATTGTTCATGACATTGGAAGATACTCTGCATGCTACCAGAGGAGGAAACTAATCATCAGTATGTCCTAGCTACAACCATACATCCTGAACAATGACCTGCCTGCAAGATGCTCTGGCACAATAGTGGCACAAATATTATGGGAGTAACCAACCACTTCCTTTTATTTTAATTTAAGGCCAACTCTGTGAGATGGAATCTGTACTTGATACTACTAAAGTGACCAAGAACCTGAGACTAAATAAGTCATGGTTTCAGAAGGAAGCCTACTGCTAAAGGAACATAGTAATAAAATGATCCATAATGACATATTGCTATAATCACAGACCAGAGAATTACTCTACTCAGCCCTCATCAGAGAAGCCTTCTCTTGCATTAGATGTGAATTGGTAAAGAGAGTAAGAGACTTTGAGCACTCAGTCCTAAAGGGTATGTCTTTATCAAATTTCCCCCTCCAAGGTTCTTGAATCTAAAAAGAAGAGTGAGACAGAAAGATTGCAAAAGCCAGAAACGTGGATGACCCTGAGAAAAGAGTTTCTTCTCGACACAGAAGAACTAACAATGCACACATGAACTCATAGAGACTGGGAAAGTGTGCCTAAGACCTGCATGGTTCAAACCAGACAAAAATCCCAGCACGGAGAAGGGAAAGTGGACAAAGCTCCATTCCTAACCAAGAAGCTGTTTGCAGTGGATATCTGCCAGGAAAAGGATAATGGATTTTCTTTAGTAAAGTATAGTGGTGTATGCTAACCACATTCCTGGGCAGGCCCTATGCGTGGGAGCAGCTGGCCAACACAAAATGGACTCTCTATTTTGTTTTGGGGTTTTGTGGACTACTGGTTTGTTCTTTGGAGAGAAAGGAGGAAGAGAGATGGGGATCACGGAGCTGGGTGAGGAGGGAGTTGGAGAGAAGGAGAGAATCTGGGAAGAACCTGGATAGAGAAAAACATGGTCAAAATCTAAATTTAAAAAAGACAGTACCAAGTTCTTGATTTTCTCCAGAACACAAGAGGCATCTGAATACCTTTTACATATGAGCCTTACTTTGGTTCCCAGTAGCCCTGTCTATACAGGAAGTATTGTTTCCAGGCAATAGAAACTGTTCTAAATCCTAGAAATAAATTTGGAATGAAGAGTAGATAAGAAATATAGGTTCATATTTTATTTTTCAATACATTTCACAATATAGAAATTTTTTTTAGAACTGATGTTACCAAAGAAAGAGTTATTTTAAATTTCATCCTGAGTCTAGTGATGTCACTGGCCTGTTAGCCTCCCTTGACTATTGTTTCAGGCCTGTGCTGTCACTGCTGGACAGACGTGGAGCTCTGGCCTGAGGAAGGACACTGCCCTTACCATTGATTCCACAAAATCAACTAAGAAACAAAAACACCAATTCTGGAAGAAGAAAAATAACCTTTGAAAACCTGAAAAACCAGATCCCGCTAAAATGTGAAAGCCATTATGGTAATGGCCACATGAAAAACACATATTTGGCAGTTTGTATACAAAACTGCATTTTGCAGTGTGGCTGATCTTCACCCAGCTCCTCCTATAGCAACTCCTTTTCTCTGCTCTGCTTTGTCTTTGTGACCAGCAATGGTGGTAAAAATAGATGAATAAAAGCATTGGAAATTACAGTGCTGTCAAACATTGGAAAGACAAAGGTGGCAGAATGTGCGTTGTTTGGTAGTTCCTGAGAGATGTTTATAATGTTAACTACCAGAAAACAATGCTGGAAAAAAAAACAAAAACCTGTCAAAGAGTATCTAAATTTTCTCTTTGAGCACTTTTTAACTTTCAAATGGCTTCTTACTTTTCAGTTTCCAATCTGCCTGTTCAACCCCCTCCCAACCTTAGTTGTTTTAAATACACACCAGTCAAATCAAGGCGATGTGTTTGAAAGCACATTCCTCTCACCCCCATCCTGCTAGCTGCTCTGAGTGGTACTGTCTTCCCTGCCTGCCCAAGATCTTGCAGTGTCCTGGGTTCTCTCACCATCCCTCCCTCTGCGCACTTCCTACCTTCCCACCTCATAGGCGATACCAGCCCCATCCCCAAGGCCACTGTAGGGAAAGCCACTCTTATGCTCTACCAGGGTTGCTCCAGTGGTTATCCTTAGTTCATCTTCCTAGGCCCCTCTCCACAGTCTCCAGTCCAAACCTTCTGAAATGCAAATCTGATCTCATCTCAAATCATTCGCAGTATCAGCCTCTGTGGCAATAGCTTCCTGTCTAGATCTTACTTGTGCAGCCTTCTTGGGCCCCTTCTGAGGAGCTCAATCTGACGTCCCAGCACTTGGTGTTCTAACCTATACTCCTAAGCACACTTCCTGTTTAAATGTATCTGTGATTTCTTCCGGGAAGACTCCTTATCCCCTCTCTCCTCGGTTAGGCGGTATTCCCAGGCATTATCACAAAGATGTGTTCACACTCTCTTAGTCCTTTCAGTCCTTTGCAGCTGGCCTTGCCAGTGGATGCTAAGCTGACTGGGTCTCTGCTGGTCTGAGACTGCAAAGTAGAGATAATAGTCACACTAGTGTCCACTGTTGAGTGTCCAGAGCCTGTGGCACAGCAGATGACTCTCGGTATTAGTAAGTAAATGGGTAAGAAATAGAAGACAGAGATGATCCTGTATCTGATGGATTTCTTTTGTCTTTTCCTTTGAGTGGTTTGCCTGCATCATAGATATCTTAAATGTAATAGGAAAATATAGATGCTCCCTTAGGCAAACTGATTTTGTTCTTCAGACAGTCCTCAAGGGCAGTTCCCTGGCAGGCAAGAAAAATAAAGTGATACTTACTCCAAATCGATCAAAACGTTGACTTACTTTCCCATTTCTGTCACTCGCTAAGATTTCATTGGTAATGAGACTCAGTGTCCTTCTTGAGTGCAAAACACCTTTTCTCAGTGGCCAGAGAAGTCAAACTTTTTCTCAGATTAAATATATAGGGAATGGATGGATGACTCTCTAACTTTCTTGAAAAATAAAATGTAGATACAGACTCAATGAGCCAAGACTGAAAATCCTTAGTGAACAACTAGGGGGGAACCTGCCATCCTGGGTCAAGGACTTCTCACAGGAGGTTCCCCGGTTGCACTTCTCTTTGCTGATCAACTGCTGGGCCTGCTCCAAGGAGTGGGGTGTGACCCCCTGACAGAACGGTCACACCGTAGTAGACAGCGTCCCTTTATTGTTTTGACATTCACATGTTAGTTTGTTGTTTCAAGACACCCATCGCACAGCTGTGTCCAGCGAGACAGTTAATGACAGGCCACAGCACACACCATTCTTCTGCAGACCACACCTAATTCTTTTATGCTGGTTAAATATTTAAGAACACCGGGGTTCCGTATTTAAAGACACGGTACACCTTAAGCCCTGCCAAACTAAACCAGAAGGCCTTTAAAATGTCAGGCGTTTCTAAGACTTTAGACCAATCATCCACCTCTAGGACAACACAATGCTCCACTTTCTGAGCTGAATCAGCCGACTCTCTTTCAAAGTCCTATTTCTCAAGCTCTCAGGTGATGCTCCTGCAGTGTCCAAGAGGAGCAGGTCTTGAGAGAAAGCCCTGGAAGCTCCCCTTCGAAGTTTCACAGATCAAATAGGTATTTGGTGTCAGCAGACAGAGCAGCCTGTTTTCCCATCTCTCTGCCTGGAAGGGATGAAGGACAGGGGGGCTTTTGGGGGAGTGATCCTGGGCTTTGGGATTTTCATGGCTTTGTGTAATTTCCTACTTTGGAAAGCCTTCTCAGCCCTACATAAATCTCCCTCCTGCCACAGGCCCTCATTCTGTGATGATGATGGTAGAGAGACCCAAGACCCAGACATTCACATCTGTAATTTTAATTCATGTGTTCCTTCCATAGTTTCTCTATGTCTCCGTCTTTGCCCACTTTCTTTTGTGGCCCATGTCTGTGATATAAAAGAGGGAAATTAAGTTTCTAATCCATCTATCTGATTCATTTCTTCATTTCCACTGGAAAGTAACTCCGTCACGCACACACAAATACTAAGACCTGTAGCTTGACTTACACACAGGCTAAGCTATTAATCAATATAAGCAACACATGAGCCTTCATGTTTTCACTGCTGACCTGTCTCCACAGACTCAGTTAGGACACCTCCTCACTGAAAGTTCCTGCTACTGGCCGTTTGGCAGAAGTCAGTGAGGTGAGTGTGTGGCGTTTTGTATATCTTCATAGCAATAGTGACAATAATTCCTATGTATACTTAATATGCACAATAACTATTTTATAATTCACTACTTATTTCAAAGATATAAATAAAAAATACAATAATACTAATAATCATCAACAAAACAGCCAACTAACATTTTGTGTTCTTTGACACACAGTCTGACCTTGAACTTGTCATCCCCATGCCTGAGAGCACTGAGTATTGAGATGATAGAAACACTGCAATGACCAGGTTGTCAAAAATAATCATTAATAACCCCCAACAAGTAACCAAATAATACTCAAGCAAAATCAAAAACGATTGCACTGACCAAGCATTTACTCATGATGATTATTATTTTATTATTTTATTTATTTATTTATTTATTTATTTATTTTAGAAAAACAGTGGCAACCATTGTAAACCAAACTCCTGAGGCTGGACAGAGCCCTGAGAAAAAGCTAACGGATGGTTCTCCTTATAGGAGGTTGCCAGTGCTGGCAAGCCTGCTATGGACTGGCTCCATGCAGTATATCACTGTCCTTAAATTCTAGCAAGGTTCTGAGTTGTTTGTGAACTAAACAATCAAGCATTCATCGTAGCACATTTTCAACTTAAGTAGTAAGAAGTCTCGAGTCCTCCTTAAACGTGGATGGATATGGAAATGCCCATCACTGGTTAAAAGTGGAAGTTACACTGTGTTCTGCTGGAGCAGCTTGAGTCCAGCAGAAAGCTCCTACAGAAGCCTGGGTTTTGAAATTTCCCCTAGGAAAGCCAAGAGTCACAGTTGAAGGCTAGCTGCAGGCCCTTTAGGAACAACAGGCCATCCTGACGGAATGCAGCTGGCTAGTTTTTAAGTTCTAGGATGCCTGTGTGCTTCAGTCTTTGATAAAAAGGTCCCTTAGGCTCCCGATGACCCTGAGAGTCCACATTTATATTGGAAGGGAGATTACAGTAGATACTCTGCCCAGATTTTCAGCTATGTATTTTATTTCAGTGACTGGACTCTTGATTTTTCTGGGGAAAATGTAAGCAGTGTGAAGTATTCTCTTCTAGATTGTATTGCTGAACTATTACTCTCGTGCTGTTCTGGGTGACTTGTTTCATATTAAGTACCAATTAGGAATGGGTTTGTAACAGATACAAGTATAAGTAACTGTATTATCTATGCCTTTCCAGGTTACTATTCTTCATCCTCCATAAGCGTCTTCAAACACTTGGTGAGGGTACCTTGAGTTTTGGTTTTCAGAGGATATCAGAAGCCGGCCAAAGATCTTGATGGTCCTGTTGTATTTCCATCAAGGTATCCAGATGATCTTAAAGGTCAGGTCATGGAGTTTGAACAAATCCTAGGCTTGTTCTCTGCCATATTAAAAACTTTTAATAAAAACTGTCATTGTTTCTCTGGAAACAAATATTTGACAGCAACATCACATCATTAATCTAGCACAGATTGTGAAAACAGGAGCTCCAAGGAGCCCCGTGACTTCCTCTTGAATAGTCCCTTTCCCAGCTGGTGACCCTGACAGAAGGACAGCACTCTAACCTGGGTCAGGAGAGTGGGCGTGGGGTGCAAAATGGAGCCATTGCATTCTCGAGAACACACAGGGCTCCCATCTGCCACAGACTGCAGAGGATTGCTAACACAGACTGATTGCATCTCAAGGCGATCTTTACATTAAATGATATATCCAGAATCTGCATGCACTCTTTTTGGACTTGGGTCTGTGAAACCCCATGCTGAGGGAAAAAGTTCTCAGAAATAGCACCATTCAGTAAGAGAATTGGAGCCTTTTGGGAACAATCAAAACCTGTTTAATTTATATGAAACCCTGGCGAGGGGAGTTTTTAGAATGGGAGTTTGAAGTCAAAATTTTCCACATTATTTCAGAGTTTCTGCTTCCTTGCTGAGCGTTGCTTGCTGCTTTTATAAATAATGTTTCCTCCAGCTGGCACACTGCAACAGGATACATTCAAACTGATTACATGGGACATTAAGCAATTCCGGTACCTTTCTCAATCAAAACCAAAGGTTATGTTATTCCCTCTATCGCTTCCCTTGCGCTTCTATTGCCTAGGGAAGAAGTTGGTGGTGCTATGGAGACTGTTTCAAGGAAAAGCGCAAGGGTTAGGCCTTTTTCTTAGTTGAAACACAGCGTTCAACCTTCGTCATGCCCTTGAAGACAGGTTCTTTGAGGTAGAGCTACCATTTCCCCAGGGAAAAAGGGGAGAGAAGGAACGTCTCTGGTGGTCTTTTCCTCCTCTCGTTTCTTCCGTGGACGTGCTTTAGTGTACGGACCACGCTGCAACCTGGTTGGCCCGTGATACAGGGTGGCATGCCAATCTGGCATTTTGGAGATAGCCATGATTTCTATCAGCAGAAAAAAAAATTGGCCAATTGACAGCTAAAGGTCAAGTCAACAATGACTCTTTTGTGTCTAGACACAGTTGGGACAGTAAACCTTTCACTGGTTATAACAGAACCTCTGAAACATGATTATGCGGAGGTGCTGAGGAAAATCCCATGACCTCTTTTAGAACACATAAGGACTCTCAAGGTGACCATGGAGCTTAGAGAAGGCACTGAGCCTTGGGAACTACTCTTTCTAATGCAAGTGGTTCTATAGTTTCTCAGTGGGTTTTTTAGAAGTAAGGAAGAGACTACAAGGCTGAAAAATAGAAATACATTGGCTAGCATATGGGCATATTAACCTCACACAGTTAACAGCAGCCGTGCCTCCAGGGAAGGGTCACTCACGGATGAAAGAATCTTTGGGGATTGATCTAGTCCCATCAGTGGAGAGAGGAAAAGGGGATGCAAGAACATATTATAATGTGATTATTAATCACGTGGCTTGCAGGAGACCTCTGGGTTATTCTGAGGGCAAATGGATTAATACAGAACTTAGAAATCAAAAACAAAGGGACAGGGCAAATGGCAGAGAGGAGAGGCGTGATTACAAAGCCAGAGGCACTGTCAACATCAGCTGTACCCACAGATGTGAGAACATAGACTTTATCCATACAGTGTATGGGGACAAACCTGAAGAATGAGATAGACTATTGTCACGACACTGTTGTCAGTAACTACTCTGACTCAGAAAATCAACTAATTCCCATGAGGGTCTATTTCGGGAGAGGCCGGGTTGACCTGTATTGTTCTCTCATGATCCAGAGTCTTGGCTGTGTGATCTTCTCTGGTGATGAATCAGGAACTAAGATAGATGAGGGGTACCTCTGGAGCATCCTGGAGGGACTGCTGCTTCCTGCTTCCCCTGGAAATCTTGCCCCAAAGCATGGCACTATGGGAAAGGTATCCAACCTGAGGTGTAGATGCGGGATGCTTCTGAAGACAGGCATCATTCACTGTGCCTCAGAGGCCTGATGCAGGGGCACAGCCTCAGGTGCCACAATAACACCTTATGCCCAAGGGACACTGGTGCTTCAGGTCAAGCTGTCCTCAGAAACCAGCTATGTGCATGTCATCCTCCCTGGAGCTGCTAGTAGAATGTCCTTTCAGAGATACAACCCTTGTTCCCTGCATGTTTTTGCTCAAGCCAGCTCCTCATCACTCGCTCTAAGAGATCCGACAGTCCAGTCCCAGAATCGTCAGCCTCTTCCCTATTTTGTTCTTTGCAGTCTTTCACCACAGGATTTCACGTTTGTCTTCCTGGGTTTCCCACCCACACAGTAAGATCCACAAGGGCAAAGCTTTGGTCTACTTTGTTTATGCTTATAGCCCAGCATGTTTCTCATAAGCGTCAGATAAAACGGATATCTGAGAAACAAATGAATAATCCAGTAAACGCACACACACACACTCTGCCAGCCGGCTGTGGACCAAGAAGTGAGCAGCCCGCTGTTCCTTTGCTCTGCCATCCTGGACTCGAACCCTCGGAAGTCATGAGCTGAGCTTTTTTTTTATAAGTTGCTGCAGTCACGGGGTTTTATCACAGACAAGAACAGCAACTAAGAAAAAAGTCATGAAAGGGGACTCAGTGGGTAGTGGTGTTGGTTGTATAAGTCTGATGACCTGAATTCCATCCCCAGAACCCACATAAAGGTTGAAGTAGAAAATCAACTCCACAAAGATGTTCTCTGACCTCCACACATATACCTTAGTGCAAGCACTCACGACACACATCATGCACACACATGCATATAGTAATAATATTAAAGACTAATGAAAAATAAATACCATGGTGTGTTCTATAGATCTTCTATCTCCCAGGTAAGGAAGGTTCTGGTAGGTCTTTGCTAAGTGAACCATCCCCATAACAAAGCAAGCTGGGTATGTATCATACATCTGCACTGCGATTGGAAGCTAGGACCAGGAGGACTCCCACAGGTAGAAGGTCATTCGCCAGCATCTAGTGAGACATCACATCTCCAAATGACAATAACAATTATGGTTTCTGCTTCAGTCTGTTCTGGAGTTCAAGCACTAACTTCTCTATGACAGACGTGGCCTGGAAGGATAAACCAAAGAAAACTCTTTCTCCCAGGTTGCCTTTGGTTAGAGCAGTTTATCATAGCAACATAAATGGAACTAGAACAGCATGGTTTTTCCTACACAGACATGATAAAGTTTAACTGATAAGCTAGCTATGGTAAGATATTAACAACAGGGCCAGAAACAAAATTAGTTATGACAATGCATGGTAATAAAAAATGTGAATGGTGTCCCTTTCTTTCTCCAAACTTTATTTTGCTATTTTCATCTCTCTTCTGATGGTGTGCTAGGATATAGGACCTATCTGATCAGAGGAAGTAAAGAGGGGAAGGTGACCTTGCATGGGGCTTCCACATAGATTTACCAGGCACCAGCAGTGTGGTCCTGTCATAATGTGAGAACAGAGACGGCAGCTAAAGTGACTGCTCAGGAAAGTGGCACACAATGTCTGAATATCCAGGGCCAGTGAGAGTTTATCACCCTGTTCGGACAGCATGAGCTTTAAAGCTTATGAGTGTTTCTTTCTAGAATTTTCTGTCTAATGATTTCAGGCCATGATCAATATTGGGTATCTGAACTCTTGAAAGGGAACAGCGAGTGTGAATCAATACGTTTAATACATTTTTAACAGTGCAGACCTTGTGACCATCAGCAGCATTGGCTCTCAAACTAACTTTTACTAGGGTATTCAAAGTTTGCCGATATACAAGCGTCTTTAATTTCAAATCCTTTAACTTGTACGGTTGTAGTGCCCACCTGGATTCAACATAAAGATCATGTGTAATTGCACAACTGACTCTACGAGGCCAGATGAAGGCAATCTCCCTACAGCTCAAACAGGGCTGTGGGAATGACTCAGCCTGTTTACTCTCCATGGGAACCACCTGTATCACAGGGCCATCTGATTCTAAAGCTAGGAAGAGCACACGCAACAGCTGAAAGCAGGACCTGCTGACAGGGAGGTAGGTGGCCGCTACCTGACTGCCAAAAGTCCTTCCAGGGCTGAGAGAGCTAGACGTCTGCTTCGCCCTAAGGACCACACGTGTTCACTCACTTCCTAGAGCTCACCTAGCTTGTGTTGCCCCTGCTCGCAGTGGCTACAAAGTTTAGGGGCAATAAAGAATTGTCACCTGGGATTGGACACCTCTGGAAAAGTGGGTCAGAGCTTACTACGAGAAGACGCATTTAAAATACATTTTAAAATAGTGACTCTGAGACTCGGTCAACACCGAAAATCCTCACAGCAAAAGCGGGCGTGGCTAGACTGTCTAAAGCCGTGAACCCATCATGCAGGAGACTGAGTTATTTCTTCAATTAAAAACCCACAAATAACAAAACAAAATGTCATAACCAGAAGCTCCACCACTGTCACTTCCCCTGTCATTTCATGTGGCTTCATAGGAACCTTCAAATACAGTCAGCTATAAAGTACATGACCGGATTGTTGGGTTTTACTTCACAGCCCTGTGCTCTAGCTAAGGGTCAGGTGTTGTCACCTCTTCTTGTCTCACAGGCCACCTTCCCTATGTAGACCACCCCCATTCACACTCCTTTGTTCCCCTAATTTAATGCTCAGCTCAAGGCCCATGTTTACGGTGGCTGGTATCCACCTCCAGCCAGAGTCCCCAATCTGTTTACTGCCATGGTTCTTGCCAAAACACACTATGCCACTTGAATGGGCTTCATCTGTTAGTACCTTAGGGCCATAGTTCCCAACATCACTAACATGGTGAAACAATCTGAAGAAGAATAAAGTCTGGATAACCTACCTGCACCTCAGACCAGTGAAACTGGGGTCTCTGGGGACAGAACTCAAAATTTAGGATTTGCAAATGTTCTCAATTGCTCTCAAAATGTAGCTAACGTCAGAAACACTTAGGTAGCAATGCATTAAAGGCTAGTTTTAATCTGTCTGGTGTTAAATTTTATTAAGCAAAGAATCTCTGCAGTTAAAATGAAAGGGAATTAGAATTGTGTCGCATGGTATTAAATTTTTGAACTTTATTCATCCTGGGGTGCAAGTAGTTTGAACAGAAAATAGACAAATATCAACGTGATTAAAATCAT
Source organism: Bramus lutescens (assembly GCA_001685075.1). Classification (NCBI taxonomy): domain Eukaryota; kingdom Metazoa; phylum Chordata; class Mammalia; order Rodentia; family Cricetidae; genus Bramus; species Bramus lutescens. The sequence goes on from LOEQ01004064.1 coordinate 197,868, forward strand.
CAATTCATTGATTTTCATAGCAATACTTTAAGAGAAAGGTAGCATAATTTTCTTTCATTAACCATATTCTGAAGATTCTTCCAACAGTTTTGTACTGTTTTGTGGGTATTTTCCATGATAAGATGAAAAACTTAGAGGAACTTTGCATTTGGAAGCACAGCACATTGCTGCTATAGCTCAGGTGACCAGACGTCATGGGTCTGAGTGTCATGGGTCAGCTGCAGGGAATCAAAACTCGTATTCCCAGATTGCTTGGGCAAAGCTCAGGAGCCAGTTGTGTTTATCCTCTTTCGTACGGAGGTGTAGTATTCACCTCTACACTAAGCGTACAGTCCACTAATCTTCAGTATCTTCACAAAGTCACACAGCTTTTACTATTACATAGTTCCTGAGTATTTCTAGATAGACACATTAGCAGTGATGCCTCCTCTCCCTACACAGACCAAAGGGAGTGGGAACGGACTTTGTGTCTCCTGGTGTTTACTTATATTCTGGGTATTTGTATCAATGCATTCATACAAATATAAACTTTGGTTTCTGGCTTATTTTGCTTAAGGTAGTAGTGGTGGTATGTGTGTGTTAGTGCATGAGTGTGCACACATGTGTCTGAATTTGTGCATGCACTCTCATGTGTGTATGTAGGTGCCTGCTCTCATGTCTGCATACATATGCAGAGGACAGAGGTTGACATCAGATGAGACATCTGATATCAGCTCATCTCTATTTTAACTTTTGAGGCAGGGTCTCTCCTTGAATTTGGAGGTTACCATTTTGCATAAGCTGGAAGGCCAGCAAGCCTCAGGGATCCTCCTGTCCCCATGTTCCACAACACACTCTATCAGCTCTGGAGTTAGTGGCATGTGCCACCATGCCTAGCTTTTTGGTGAATGCTGGGATCTGAATTCTGGTCCTGATGCTTGTACAGGAAGTATTTTACTCACCAAACCAACTCGTGAGCCCCCAAGGCGGTGTGATGGCAAGAACAGATTTAATTTTTACTTAAGATATGGCCTCACCATGTTGCTCAGGCTAGTCCCATTCAAACTCTTGGGCACAAACAGTCCTGACCATCAGTTTGGTGTCATGGAACTATTTACCAGCCAATCAGCATTGGAAAATTTCCCAAAACTTAAGTTCTTCCCACCTCATGAGAAGGCATCTTCTAAAGACAACACCTGCCACCCCCTTGTCCCTCCGAGCACGCCTGCAGTCCCAGTGGGACTCATGCCAGGACTGAGATCAGACAGCTGCCTTGAGCATTGTGCTCACAGGAGAAACCCTTGATTCAGAAGTGGGGGATCTAGTGAAGGCTTTCCAGAGCCTGAGCCAGAGATACCAGTTGGAACTGGGCAGTAGTGGGAGGCTCTGGTGGAAAACCTCTGTTGTGATCACGCTTGTTCCCAGCTGGTTTCTAGCACTGGTCTAATGCTTCCTGAAGAGTCTGAGAGTTGCCTGTGATCTCCACTGACATCAATTCTGCTTACACGGATGGAATATATTTCTGTAAATGGGATCCTGACCAACCTCAGAATTATCTATCGATGCTCATTGTTAATATAAGAGTGCTTTAAATCTGCATGCCAGCTTCGGTGCCCTGTCTGTCTCCTTTGTAGGAAAATCTCACTTCCCATAAGTCTGGTAATTTTTCTCTACAATTTTGATCGTAAAAGATGAAATCTTTCAGTAATGCAACTTGGACCCTTTGAGGTATTTAACACTAGTGATAAAATATTTCTGCATATCATAATGCATTTCTTTCTTTCTTTCTTAGACTATATTACTTTTATGTGCATATGTGCACACCTAGTTCATACTCAACATGTATGTGCAGATGTGCATAGATCCCCCTGGAACTGGAATTAATTGTTGTGAGCCACCTGATGTGAGTGCTGGGCACTGAACTTAGGTCTTCTGCAAGAATAGTAAGTTGTCCTAACTTCTGAGCCAGGGACCCTGAAGCACTGCTTTCTGACGTGCTCTGTCCAGAGCACCAACTCTGAATGATGCTTTGTCAATTCCAGCAGGTTGTAAGTCAGCTGTACTTCTTGAGCCTCTGACCATCCCACGGCTTTTCCCAAGCACATCTGCAAACAGTACGGCAGCTTCAAAGTACCCCTGATAGATCCATCTGTGCACTGGAGACGGATGGAAAAGTCTCAGAGACAAAAATGTATCTGTCGTTTTTACACTTTATATAGAGAAGCAGGTTTTGGTGTCTGTGTGTATTTGTTGTTGGTGTGTCATCTGCTTGTGAAAATGTGGGTAAGCGTGACCATGTAATAATAAGCACAGGCCAGAGCAAGACACTGGCTGTCTCCTCTCACTCTCTGCCTCATTTCCTTAAGGTAGGGTCTCTAACAAAATGGTCAACTTTTCATTTAAGCAGGCTGGTCTGCGAGGACTTGAGGTCTGTCTCTGTGCTCTTCACCCCACCCACCATGCTGGGGTTACAGGTACATGCAGCCATGCTTAGCTTTTTATGTGGGTCCTGGGGGTGTGAACTCAGGTCCACATACTTTCAGAGTGAGCAGTCTTACCCACTGAACTGCTTCCCCAGCCCTGATACACTGTGCATTTAACAGAAAAACTGAATATTTTGCATGTATTCAACTAGCGTTTAAGACAAATTCTCTTTTTCATACTTTCCTGTTTAAAGAATATCCTTAGAATCAGGTGATTAATCTGACATTCCTATGAGGAGCCAGGCTCTGTGGTACCATGCAGACCCCCCCCATGAGTTTATAAGTATTGTGTTAAACCTCATGATTGTCTACCTTCCCTATTCTCTCATCAAGTAGCTACAGTACAGACCTGGCCTCAAGATACCAGACTGTCAATCTCTACAATCACTTTATCTTAAACACAGTCGAGCGGGAGAGGCAGGGGTTTACCTGATGCTCTGTTATTTTACCTCTTCTGGCTTAAATTTAATTTCTAATACATGCCAGTTCACAGAAAACAGCATTGGTGTCATTTTATTCTATTACATACTAAAAGCTGACTTGTACAGTAGTCCCAGTGCACATAGTAGGTATGCATACCATATACAAGACTGGGTGCACAGAGTAGATAGGCATGCCACATATATGACTGGGTGCACACAGTAAGTATGTATATACCACATACATGGCTGGGTGTACACAGTAGGTATGCATACCACATATATGGCTGTGTGCACATAGTAGGTATGCACACCACATACATGGCTGTGCGCATAGTAGGTATGCATTCCACATACATGGCTGGGTGCACACAGGTATGCATACCACATATATGGCTGGACCTATGGCTTCACACTAAGAAAGGGAGTCTGGAGTCTCATTGCTGGGCTAATCCTGGTTAAAGCTTGCAGGGAGAGTTCCTGCTGTTAAATTGATCCCCAAGGGATGCAGAGAATCACATTTTTAAGGTCAGAAATTTCCCACAACACATAGTCTTGAAAAGGAAACTGAAAAATCTTAAGAAAAGAATTGCTGTTCTTAAAGAAAATTCTGAAAACGATTATTAGTCATTAATAATGTGTGAGACAACACAGGTACACAAGTCAGAAATGGGAGCTGAGGGGGAGCTGGGAAGGACACGGTTTCAGTGACACAGATTTCCAGAGATGTCAGAATGAAGCTGGTGGGTAAGGGACCATCTGGGAGGAGGCTGTTCTGAAGTCTAAATTTGTGTCCTAAGTCTGCGCCTGAAAGGAAAACTCCACTGACCAGACAACACGGTTCTGTAGAGATGTTAGGATTCTTGTCCAAAATATTACTGAGCCTCCCTCCAATGAACTTAGAGCAATAGCAGGACCGAGAGATTACTCACTCATAAGTATCTATCCTGCTGGTTCAGGCTGAAATCCCCTCAACCTGAGAATTCCAACCAACCAACGAAATGAAATGTGAATTCACAACAGGGCTTTAAGGGAACACTGCAGACCATCAAGGGTTACTGCAGCAGAGCTCTTAATTACTCTGGCTACCTCCTGAGCCCTGTCTCTGGGGATGGGTGTGTTCCACACCTGGAAGAGTGTTGAGGGGGAAACATCCCCATGGGCTTCAACTGGACATGACTTGTTTTCAATGCGTACTGTAAACATCTAGCTGTGTTCTCATTAGCAAATCCACAAAGCTGAAACACACTTCTCCCAGCCCGTTCCCTCTGCTGAACTTCTGGCCTGACTGTGAGCATTGTTCCTGCACCCACTCCCATCTTCATGGGCCCAGCATTCTCCTCTAAGCCCTAAGCCCAGCCGCTTTTGATCAGTCTGGCCTCCTCCCTGCTCCTCCTCCTAATCCTTCTTTTTAGATGCTTCTTCAAGAGGACAGACAGTAACAGTTCGTAGCCAAAGCTCCCAGAACGCACTAAGCCTGAAGCAGAAGTGGTCTTGTTAGGATAAGCAGAAATGGCTGAAGCGTGAACAGTTAATAACCATTTCTTTTGGGTTCACATTCCATTGCCTTTTCCTGGAATTCTGTGACTTGCTTGTGTCCTTTCTAGGGGAAGTTCAAGTCCCCCCTAGTTCCTCCCGCACTGCTGGGGTCCTTGGTGAAGAGCAGGAAAGGGTGGAGAAACTGTGGGGGTTTTCCGGTAATCTGAAAATGACTTGTGTCTAAACCAATTGTCAATTCTGTGACCTGGGCATCCTCATTTGAGAAATCACCTTGGTGCAGACAAGTTAGTCTAACATATTTACTTATTTGATTGCTCATTTTTGTTATAGATTCCAAGATTACAGCAAATCCTTTATCTAGAAGGTTCAAGAGAACACTCTCAGACTCCTCCGTTTCCCTCCAGTCCTGCAGTGAGCTTTACGTAGGGCTTTATGGCACATAAAACCCAGGGACGAGATTGGACAAAAGATAGATCTATTTATATTAGAAACACTAAAAATAATAAATATCTGCGCTTAAGCAATTGCTTAGATGAATATTTAAAGCTACAAGCAACTTCCTGTTTCACCAGGCAAAATGAGGGTTTGACATCTTCTATGGTTTCTAGATACCAAAATTTACTTTTAAAAACAAATTAATTCACAACCATTCTGAGGTCTCTTGGTTATAGATTGTAGGTTCTTTCACTCTGGAACTGCTGGGTGAGAATCTGAGAGAATAGACAATAAAATGGTGTTAATCTGAGTCCTTTAGGTACCGAAATTAGGAGGGTAAAGAGTAACATCAAAAGAGCGGTACCATCCAGCCTCCCCAACCCTGTTCTGGCGTCCGCATTTCTCACCCTCAGATGTCTCCAGACATCTCACAGTGGAGTGAGAGAAACTTTGGCAACATCAGCTGCAATCATTTAGCCCCAGGCTGAGGGAATATACATCATAAACATTCCCAGAAGGGACAGTTGTTTATTGGGGTCAAGTTAGAATGGGAAAGAAACAGGTTGGATGACATTCTCCAGGGGGCTGAGAAAGCAATGGCTGGAGAAGGCTAGGCAGGAAGGACTAGAGCATTCCAGAACTGCCCCTGAGCATCAAAGATGATCTTTTCCAGTTGCTAACCACCTCAGCAGTAATTTTCCATTCCTTGTGGCGCTGGCAACTGCCTAACACAACCAGCTATTCTAGCTCAAGTGAAGGTGAGCAGAGGCGCCCAGCTAATTCCTCTGTGCCCGCTCTGGCAGGCAGGGAGCCGCCTCCTCCACTATCCCCTCATGCGCACAAAGCATGAGTAATTGCTTGAGCTCAACACAGGGACATAATTTATTTTGAAAACAGTGAAGTAATTAAGAGCTAAACCCCATGTAATAGAATCTGATACTGAAAAATAAATGTTTATAAAGTGCTGGGCGATGTCAAAGCACATATTGCGAGTGATGAAGAGGGCCGGGCACCCCAGCAGAAGCAATGCCAATAGCGACAAGTGTTGGCCGTGTCCCAAGCAGGTGCTACTGTAATCCCTTTCCTCCTCTCATCTCATTTAATCCGGGTTCCGGTATGAAGATGTTCACACTGCTGAAGGGTCACACATACATTAAAGCTCGCCACTGAACCAATTAGGGAATATTTACTGGTCGTTACCATGCTTGTTGTCATCGGTTGCTTGGTGGTTGTCTCTGCTTTTGCTTTTAGTACATCTTTATGCAAGACTCATACCTGTCTCGCACACGCTGGTGCAGGCTTCTGCAAAGTAACTCATTTAACCATCAGGCCACATCTAGAATGATATATATTCAATACCGCCACCTCGCAGGGAGGAAATGAAGCCCCCGAGAGGAGGTGCCTACTCAAAGACACACAGCTGGTAAAGGGAAGAGCTGGGCTTTAGACTCTTTTGCTTTGAGTACTTAGAGGGGGATATGTTTTTATCAAGTGGGGTTTATGGTGTAGCATTTTAAAAAACAAGGTGTGCTGAGATAGCTCAGCTGGAAAGCACTTGTGCCAGTTTGATGGTCTGAGTTCGAGCCCAGAGCCCACATAATAAAGGTGGAAGAAAGAACCAATATGAAAATGTTGTTCTCTGGCTTCTGCATGCATGTTATGGGTTATAATATGTGCACACCCCCCCACACACACAAAAACATGAACATGTATACGCAGTGATAATAAATAATTTCAGAAAGTCCTTAGTTAACTGGGGTGGACCAAGACTGTATGAAGTATACGGGCAGTGTGAGGGGAAGTTTTGGGAGCATATTATGCTCACCTCTGTTGTCTCCAGATGTTGCCAATGACTTAGCATCATGGCTGTTGGGGTTAAGCACTAATTGGTACTAAGCACTTATTGCTAACAACAAGCTCTTCTCTTATGGAAGCTGCTTCCTCCTAGGCCAAGGGATGATAGACCCATCATGGAGTCGAGAGAGGAGCATTCTTATAATTAAGTGACTCAGACCAAACTTTCAGCTAATAGTGGGGCTGAGCTGAATTTTATCTTGTCTTAAACAAGAAAAGAGAAACTACAGAGATAGCTCAATTGGCAAAATGTCCACCATACAAGCATTCAGACAGCCAAAGTTCAGTCCCAGGCATCTATGCAAAAGAGCTGAGTGCAGTCGTGCACACCAATCAACCCAGTACTAGGGAGGCAGAGGCAGGAGGATCCCTGGAGCTCACTGGCCAACCAGTCTGGCTGTATCACTGAGACTCAGGTTCAGATGGAGACCCTGTCTCAAAAGTCAGGTTAGAGAGTAATCAATCTGATACCCACCTCTTGACTTTCACACTCATGAGCACTCCTGAGCACGCACACACACACACACACACACACACACCAATGCAAAAAAAGCATTTAACATTCTTGTCCCTTAGAATGAAAATAGGTATTTGGAGCTATTGTGTATATTCTCATGCATAGCTCTTGATTGTATGATATTTATTGCATAAATTTTGATCTTAATTCTTACTTGGTTTCATAATAATAATGCAATTTAATGCACTTTATAATGGAGCCAAAGATGTGAAGAACTATCAGTCCTTGTTCAGAGAATGACTTAAATGCAGACAGGGCAGTTTCTCATTGACATGTATAACCTCACTTTCTTCCTGGTCTTCTGCCAGCTCTTCTTTCCCAGAATTCCCTGTAGTCACGGTGCCTTATGACTGAGTTCTAACAATTGGGTTGTAAGCAGAGGTGAGAGGTTCCACTTCCTGGAAGGTCTAAGCAGATATTAGGCCTGACTCTCTGGACCCCAAAGAAGACAGACGACTCCAAAGTGACCTTGGATCCTGCAGGTTGAAGGGAGGATTCTTCAGTCTACCACTGAGTAGTGACATCCATTATCCCAACTAACAAATGAGTACCTGAAAAGACTAATAAAAGCCACTGAGCCCCCTCAGCTGCAAGTACCACATATTCTTGCTGCCTGCAAAGAGCGTCTTTCAAACAATGGAGCGATGCACTAAAGTACCTGCCTGGATTTAAAGTCTGAGATACGGCTGTTACCTAGTTTACTTCTATGTAGGCTTTGCTTACCACACACGCCGCTCTATTTTCTTTGAATTAGTTGCTGACACTTACAAATGAGGAGACTTCATGCAGAGGGCTGGATTTTCATCTTCTGAAAAACTGGGTGACCTAGCTGCCTGGCTTTATTCTCTCTCTCTCTCTCTCTCTCTCTCTCTCTCTCTCTCTCTCTCTCT
>LOEQ01004064.1:205977-219816 GCA_001685075.1 Bramus lutescens
TGTGTGTGTGTGTGTGTGTGTGTATGTCAAGCACCTTCTCAACAAACATGGCTTTCTGGATGCCTTCCATCTTGTACATTATTTGCTTGAGTTTGGACTGCAGGAAAGCTTGCCTGCTGGATTATAACAAATGACTGTGGATTAAAATCATACACAAAGTAGCTACACTGTAATTACCGTAAAGAAAGAACTTTATTCACATACTGTGAGCTGGCCTTTTGCTGTTGGAAACTGCATGAGCAGCCATCCAAAATCCATTACTATTACTATGTCTGCTGGTCTGATATTGTTCATGGTTTCTTTTTGTTTCTCTCTCACTATTGTCTGTTTGCCCAAATCTCATTTCAGAACTACCTTACTAGAAAATAAACGATAATATCTTCCCCTCCCTAATACAGTAAGAATTGCTTGTGGAACCATTTCTTTGCCTTGATTTTGGCTATGAGAAATATCTAATCCACATTTTCATTACAACTGTACTATGTGGTAAGTTATGACTTCCCCACACATATTCTACTTTTCTATGATGTGGCCATTTAATGTATGGTTTCAATTATTTTTTACTGACTTTTAAAGAACAGTTACTTCTCACATGCTTTTATGGGTCATCTCAAATCCTTTGTGAAATTAGAGTATAAATAAGTAAATACAGTTAAACATTGCAGTTAGTATTTACTAACTATAAAATTATATCAAGAGAGCAGTTGAAACTAAATGCTCATAAAGTACCAGGCTATGCTAGATTTAAATCCAGATATTTGTTTCTTTCCTTAGGAAATGGGATAGAACAATACATATTTTTACTCTTTCCTGGATAATTTACTATAAAACAGAAAGACTTGTTTATTTATTATTGTAGTTTTCAAGTTCATATTAAATATAACATATGACTATAGCTGTGCTCTAGACTCTGGAGAACCCAACTGTTGTGTAGAATAAACCTAAGGGAAGGAGAAACTCAGACAGAAACAGCTCCTTCCTGAAGAGTTAGGAGTGGTAGAAAGCTATGAGAGTAGAGTGACTACTAATATGAACCCAGGGGAAATCCTTAGTGAATTCCAAACCTTCAAACCCTGGGTGTCAAGCACATGGGGAGGGTGTCAGGAGAGGATGGTGGGTGCAGCGACAGTTTAGACGCTCTTCCTTTCCAAGCCCTCGGAGGTTATCTGGCAACAACTCTCACCAGCTGGAAAACCTCTACTGCTACCTCATTTCCAAATTCTCCAAATCAAGCATAATGAAGACAAGCCATGGACTAACCATACAATGTTTAAAATGGTTGGCTGAGTTACGATGCAGTATAGACAATCCAGCCAAGGAAAGCCAAGTGTAGAATAATTATAATACCCCCAGCACAGGCAGCACTATTTCCTCGATTTATTCTAGGTGCAAACTGTCAGTATTATGTGGTTCTTCCCATAAATAGCTGTGGAGGAATTTTCCATTAGGTTAAATATATATATATCTTTAAAAAGGGCCTCAGATGCTCTATTGGAAAGGAATTTTATCATCCCTCATTGGCTCCAAGTAAGACACTCTAAGAGACATCTGCCCAGCTCTCTCAGACTGATTAATTCCACTGTGAGATCCAAAGACTATGTAAAGCGCAGACATCATAAGCAGTGCTTTATTGGCAGCACGTGCTTTGGTCTAAAAGCAGCAGAAGTTCTAAAATGGAATGGGACCCATCTTAGAATTCGGTACCCTAGACCGGGGGGTCTTTGAGAGAAGGCATCCTAGCATCTTCGGTTCTCACTTTCCTTATCTAATGGAGGAGGAACACCTCCCAGGACTGTTGTGGAAAAGACATGACATAATGCAGGTAGCAGCACTAGCAAACCGTACTGTTAGGGACTCCAAAGGGTTCATTAGTGTCACGTGACAGCAGAATTAGTCATGACAAGCTCCGGGAATGCAGGGATGATACAAGAGCAGGCAGAAGTGTGGGATGCAGGGGAGGGGCAGGAAGATCATGCCTTTTTTGGTTTAACACCTGAACAAATCGATGCCTCCTGCTGAACTGTGCTGCAACCTTGGTGCCTGCCATGTTAGGACTTGGGCCTGGAGCTACTATTCTTAATTCAAGTCATTATAACTTAAACAACTATCTTCATGTGACTATAAACATTCACTTCAAGGATTTGTTTTAGCTTGTGTAGGTCTCTAAGCTGTTAAGTAACCACGGAATAGAGAATGAAAAGATTGGCCAGGGGCAGCTTAGTTCTGTGGGTGGCCCAGTCTGAGTCCTCACATGAGCACTAAAGGAAAAAAAAAAAAACTAATCCTTAAAAACATTTGAAATTGTAAGCTGTTTCTAGGAACCGTAAAGTTAGTGGAGTGAGATTTTAAACTTCAGAATATTACAAGTGGTAACAGAAATATTAAGGTTTGTATAGTTTTCTATTTTATAGGTGTCAGTTTAATAATATAAAAATGTATTTCCCCTATTGGTTTCTTTCTGACTGATCTGAATAAGTCCAGACGATAAGTTGTTAAAATTCATATTAAGATCACTCATTAAGTATATTTCTCCACCTGTAGTAGAAATTTACCTTAACTATGTTTTGTTTGTTTTTAATTCACACTTCCACTACAGGCAATTATTATCTTTTCTCCTTTGTATTTTGTGGTGGTTTGAATGATAAATGTCCTTCCCGTAGTCCTGGGCATTTGAATACTTGGTCTCCAGATGGTGACACTGTGTGGGTAGGTTAAAGAGACATGGCCTCACTGGAGGAAATACATCACTGGGGGCAGATTCTGAGAGTTTAAAAATCCTGCATTTTTAGTTTGCTTTCCCTGATTTGTGCTTGCAGTTGAAGGTGTGAGCCCTCCGCTTCTGATCCTGCCACCCTGCCTGCTCCAGTCGCCACGCCTCCCTGTGCCATCATGGACTCTTATCCCTCTGGATCCATAAGCTCAAAGGAACCCCTCTGTAAGTTTCCTTACTCGTGGTGTTTCATCACATCAACAGAAAAGTGACCAGCATACATTTTTACCTGACAGGACTAGCCTCAGACTGAACTGATGCGGTACATAACTGGCATCTTCAAGGAATACAGTTGTCTCCACAAATTGTTTATCTTGAAACACAAAGTCTGTAGCTGTAAACGTCAAAGTAAACTTCACTTTAGTTTGACTATTGCCATTCCTTGCTTTATTGGTTTTTAAATGAGAATGCAAAATAATGGCTTTTATAATGACACCTTCACACATGTCACTGTGCCTGCTCCCTCCCCTTGCTGCGCTCTCCTTTATCTCTGTCACTGGTGTTCCTCTTCCTTGAAGTAGACCCCTTCTGTTTTCACTTCACACATAGGGAAACACATGTAGCTAAAGCTGCACTGTATGCGTGAAAGAATACATGCGATGGGTCGCCTTGCTTCCCACCACTGCTCCTCTTGTTTCCCTCTCTCTGCCTTAAGCCATTTCATTCAAATCTGCACAAGGCAGTGAAGAGATTTTGAGGGAGACAAAGGCAGGCCTGTGCTCTGCTCCCCGAGAACCCAGGTTTAGAGAAAAGGCTCACCGCACGAGGCTACGCCATCATGGGGTCACAGTGCCACGGAATGAAAAGAACACAGAAATATGAAAATACCAATAAAAGACAGATGACTTTTCGGTGAGGGAAAACTTCCTCCAACTAACTATCTTGATCAAGAATGAGAAAAACATGGCCAACTGGATAGTCAGACAGGTATTCCATGTGCAAAGGAATAATAAGCAAAGTTCCTAGAGACAAAACAGTATGGAACACTTCCAGGGAGGGTCACGGGTATGCAATGGAGACGAGGTAGGAAAGACGCTCACACAGCTACACATAGTCTCAGTTGTTCCTTGCCTGTACCATAGATTTTGATATGCCAATGTCTGACAGCTTGTTGCCCAAGCCCCCATCGATGACACTCTCCAATACTACTTGGTACTGTAAATATAAGTAGAAATGGGAGTTGCATTTTGTTAGTAGAATCAGTCAGAAACTAAAAACGTAAAGAAGAGATGAGAGAGGACCAAGGGCTGTGTTTGCAAGCACCATTCAGGATGGGCTTTGGGAAACTGGAAAACCATTAGGTAGTTGACTTTGTTAGCATTACTATTGCTGTAATGAAACACCATGACCAAAAGAAACTTGGAGAGGAAAGGGTTTATTTGGTACCACGTTGTTGTTCATCATCCAAGGAAATCAGAATAGGAGCTCAAACAGGGCAGGGACTTGGAGGCAGGAGCTGATGCAGAGGCAATGGAGAAGTGCTGCTTACTGGCTTGCTCCTTACAGGTTGCTCAACCTGTTTTCTTATAGGGCTCAGGACCACCAGCCTAGGGGTGTTATCACCCACAATGGACTGGGCCCTTCCCCATCAATCACCGATTGAGAAAATGCCCTACGGGCTTGCCGATAACCAGATCTTATAGAGGCATTTCCCAATTAAGGTTTCCTCCTCTTGGATGACTTTAGCTTGTATCAAGTTGACATAAAATTGCCCAGCACAGTGGCTAATTTATACAAGTGTACATTTAAGGAAGTTACAGTACAATAGGAAGTCTAGTCTTAAATGGGACCCTCAAATACCTGAAGAGGCTGACGTTGATAACACAGAGAAACTCTTCTTATCTCTCCCTATTATTTATTTCTTAATCTTCAGAGTTCTCAGAAATCTCAAGATCTTTCCATTTTCCTCCCAGAAGAAACTTCACTCTATCTACAAAGTTCTGTTACCACAATCTTAGTTCCTTGAGCCCTTCTCTTTGCTCATAGATCTTCCTCTCACTTTCATTTAGTTTTGTTTTCTATGCTCAGTTTAAATCAGTCGCCCTTCCCTTCCTTTCCCTTCCCTTCCCTTTCCTCTGTCTCTCTACTCCCTCTTATCCTAGAGCTTAAACCTCATGCTTCAAGCATACCAAGCAAGTACTCTAAGCTCTGCATGTAGCCCTCACTTGAGTATTTGTACATAGACTTTATCCTTTCCCGTCTCAGCTGACTAAACCCTATGCACCTAAAACAAATGGGCTACTTTGTCCCAGGAGAGGGACAGTAGAGTGCTTTAAATTTTCATGTTAGTTATTTGGGACCATTTACAATAACTAAACTATATAATGATCAGAAAAGGATAGGGAGGTGGTAGCATAGTGAAGTAGCAGGTGGAGAAGTCAGGAAACACAGATCTAGGCACAGAACCTCACAGCTGACTACATAGGGATGAAGGTAGAGAGGGCTAGGGTTTTAAGACTGCTTTTCAGTTGGTCTCTAGAAGAGTCCAATAGTGTTTGCTAGCCACCATGGCTGGGGAATGAAACAGAGGGATGCATTCAAAACACAGGCAAAGGAGATGACAAATCTGGCTTGCTGATCTGGAGTGAGCATCATGATGCTAGGTCACACAGGAAACACTGCTTTAATTTGATGTTAGATGCCAGCATCTCCACAGTTACATGCTGTAAAGTGGTCCTTGTGGATGAACAGGTTGAGAGACTAGCTATACATGGCTGATTTCTAAAGCAAGCAAACCCACGTTGTGTTGTTTCCAGCCCCCATTGCACCCTCCGCCCCAACACCCAATTTTTCTTTCTTTTCTGAGGAGGTGGTAGACCGCTGCTGAAAGTTTTCCCCAAGGATAATGTTTGAAGAAATGCACATTAAAATCGTTTAGGGTTATCATCACAGGATGATTAAGACAGAAGGAACTTGAAGGAGATGGAGGTGGTTGTCATCCGCATAGGACTGTGAGTTAAAGCGCTGCAAAGGGATGATTCACTTCCCGGGCATGGAAAGAGGAAGGGACATGGGAAGTCATGCTTTACAGGACCTCTGACACCTCAGAGAAAGAGATAGTACAGAGAAAGGAATCTGGAAAGACACTCAGTTGTGACGGCAAAATCATGAAGAATAAAAAGTAATCTAACCTTTTAAAGATTCAGTCTTTTAACCTGAGAAATAATGTCTGGCTTGTTAGGTTATATAAGAATTTGAAACTGATATGACAGGAAGACACACGACCAACTCAATAAATACTATTATTAATAGTTTCCATTTAAACTTTCTTGAGGAATTAAAGAAAAGCCTTGATGAATATGAACTGGGATGTTGAATCCTAGCTACCAGACAACATACTTTAGAAAAATCTAGAAACGCTATGCAAAAGACCAGCCCCAGTTTAGAGAAGCCTATGACAGTAGCAGCACAATGGGGGGGAGGGGTGACACTCCGGAGTTAGGAGACAGAAGTAGATACCCTAGGGGTTGCCCCAAGACACCGGCGGCAGGGAGCTTTAAAATCAGCTCATCGTGGGGAGACTTGGAAGATAGTATCAGAATCTGGGGAGTGCATCTGTCTTCCTCCTTGCACACGGATGTAGGTGACAGATTAATAGGAGCCTTCTTCCTCCCTCTACAGTCATTATCTGGCACCCTCAGGGTAGGCCAGCGGAGGGACATCTGCGACAGAATGTTGAACTAGGATGCCACGCTTCTGTTAGAACGGTCACAACACCACAAAGGCCGGCACATTCATTTCCAGTATGGGTCAAATCAATACCCAAGGTCAGGAAAAGACGGAGTTTAAGGATTAAAAGCTCTGTCCTGACACATAAGACTTTTTTTGTTCCTTCGACACAGAAAGATGAAACAATTAAAAAGATTTTCCAAAGTCAGCTCACCTCACTGAGTCAGTGGGTGGTCACGAGAATTCATTATCTTACAGTCTTTTCTTGCTTGCATTCTGAGAGCTGGTCCGAGGAACTTGGTGCTATTGAGAAGGGCCATCTGGCAGGGCTGGCCAGTATCCTTTATCAAGGTTAGCCCGTGCAGCCCAGATGGACGTGGAGACGGACTAGAAGCACAACAAGCTCTGGAGATGGGCTGGAGGTGTCAGGGGTGTTAATATTCTCAGGAGCAGCTAGGTGCCTGATTCATGGACACAAGCACACAAGGGTATCCTATCTGTGGGTGCTCGTTGCTTCTCGGCACAGACATGGGCTAAAGGGCAAATAAATTTGCTTCAGAAATTCGTGAGATCTTCATCAAGACATTAAGGGAGCAATTGGACACCCATGTCCTCTGATGTAGGGTTGCTTTCCCAAAATAGCACAAGACTGGGGCAAACGAGTACACACAACATGTACTGCTCAAGGCTGGCTCAGAGGTTGGGAGCATTGATATCAATTTGAGGCCTAAGCACCCAGCAAAGAGCATCTCTGGGCGGCTTGCCTTTGAAACTTTCCAGGAGTCTCTGGCATGAACTAAAGTTTCAGGATCTTTGTCTCAAATCCAGGTTCTACGTGTCATCACTGATGGCCACTCCAGTCTCTTCTCTGGCTCCCTTTTCTATATTCAGTGCTCTTTCGATGCACCATCAGATGGTTATACGATCTGACCATATAGAAAAACACATTTTTTTTTCATTTTAAGCATCTGCAAGAACATGAACTTTACTTATGGAGAATTTATAAAAATACTGCCTTATAACTTTACAGTGGATAAACCTCATTTATGACTTCTGACAAATTTCTGTTCATCTTCAGGATTACAGTGCTATGAATTACGGGATCAAAAAAGGAGGGAAACACTTACGTGGGCTGTAAGTTTCTCCTGGGAGGCTTTTACTTCAGCCTGCAGCTTCTCAATGCACTGGAAAAGAGAAGGGTTTAGCCAGACCCAGAAAGACAAATATTATATGTACTCACTCATAAGTGGCTTTTAGACATAAAGCAAAGAAAACCTGCCTAGAATTCATAACCAGAGCCTAGACAACTAAGAGGACCCTAAGAGAGATATACATGGATTCAATCTACCTGAGAGGTAGAAAAAGACAAGATCTCCTGAGTAAATTGGGAGCATGGGGACCATGGGAGAGGGTTGAAGGGGAGGGGGAGGAAGGTAGGGGAGCAGAGAAAAACATATAGCTCAACAAAAACAATTTTAAAAAAGAAGAAGGGTTTAGAGAGCAAGGCCTAACTTCCTAGTCCAAGTATCCCAGAGGCAAATGTGTGCCTCCTCTCAATCTGCTGCCTGACAGCATCCAGGTATTAGCTAGGTGTCGAGGCCATCTGTACTAAAGAGGTCATTTCTATGTCTATGAGAAAGCCTGAGGGCAAAGCATGAGATATGTTAAATGCTAGGAAATGGTCAGGAAAAAAATGATAGCTTGAGGTGATGAGGTTAATGTTAGTGAGCTTGTGTGTGTATATCTGTGAATGTGCTCATATGCATGTTTACACAAAAACATATCCATGGTCATACACAAACTCTTCAGACTGAACAAAAGTCTTATTTATATAATGACACATACATATTTTTTCAGAGATCCATCACTTTATAAATTAAAAATATGTGTGCTGGATAGTTTTGTGTCAACTTGACACAAGCTAGAGTTATTTGAAAGGAGGGACCCTCAGCTGAGAAAATTTCTCCCGAAGAATTAACTGTCTGTCGAACATTTTCTTAACTAATGATTGATGGAGGAAGGCCCAGTTGCATTCTGGGTAGTGCCATCCCTTGGTTGGCAGTTATGGCTTATAAAAGCAGGTTGAGAAAGGCATGGGGAGAAAGCCATTAAGCAAATACTTCTCCATGGCCTCGGTGTTGACTCCTGCTTCCAGAATCTTGCCCTATTTGAGTTCCTGTCCTGACTTCCTTCAATGATAAACAGCAATGCTGAAGTGAAAGCCAAATAAACCCTTTCCTCCCCAACTTGCTTTCGGCCACGGTGTTTATTACAGCAATAGTAACCCTAAGGAAGACAATATATCAAATTTTAGGATCTATTGTTAACTAAACAGAAATAAATCTTTCATCAATTCCAACCCTGAAAACCAAGAAATATGTGTACATTTGACACCATGTACAAAATAAATAGACTATGCAGTTAATATTTCCCCAAAAGATACATTATCAAAAATTTTATTAAGTCTTCAAGTGTAACAAAAATTTTAATCTGTGAATGTTCATCAGTAAAAGAAGTTACCTTCACCAAATGTAAATGTTGTATTTACCCCCATAAACTCAAATGTGAGCTTAATTTCTTTTTGCAGTGTTAAGAATGGAACTCTAAGCAAATCTCTACTGTTACCAGAGATTTTAGGTTAAAGGCTTGAGCACTGGCACTCCCAATAAGCTAGGCCCAGGCCCCCATTTCAATAAAACAATTTAGAGAAATATTGGTAAAGAAAAGAGAAAGGAGATGTTTATTTAATATGACCATATTGGAAAGAGGAACAAATATGGGGTCCAGTGGCCCCCAAGTCCAATTTTTGGAGTACCAACATGAAACTAGAAGGCAGGAACTCTGCACAGTTAAGCACTGGGCCAAGATGTGACCCAAATGGCACTGGTCCATCATTTCCTCATCTGGCTCCATCCTGCATGGTGGTCCTCTACTACATTAACTTGTTCATTTTAGAATGCAGCCTCACCCTTGTGGACAATTGCCCTCATCTGGGACAGAGGTGCTTTTCCTCCCAGGGTTTGGTCTTCTGGAATCTTAGGTGACTAGAGGTTTAGACAATGTCTTATCTCCATGTCTCCAGCCAGAAACAGGCAGAGAATGAAGAAGGCAGGTGTCAGGTTTCCCCTGTGCTTTTAGTTAGTCAA
This sequence comes from Bramus lutescens, assembly GCA_001685075.1. Taxonomy (NCBI): domain Eukaryota; kingdom Metazoa; phylum Chordata; class Mammalia; order Rodentia; family Cricetidae; genus Bramus; species Bramus lutescens. The sequence continues at coordinate 215,563 of LOEQ01004064.1, forward strand.
CACTTTTAGTAAAACCAGCTTCTAAGTGTCTGTTTCATCACCACCGAGTGACAGGCCCAGCCCATTACATGGGGACCTTCAACCCAGCAATGGCTTCCAGACTTTGTCACGTGCGGTTAAGTCACTCCCCAAACACGACCTTTCCTCCATGTACCTTGTCTTTCTCAAGCACCATGTTTTCATAGGACTCTCCTCCAGCACTCCTCTGGCTCATAGCCTGCAGTTTTTTTTCCAGCAAGGAAACTTTCTCAAGGTCAATTTAGGAAGGAATTGTCTCCCACTAATGTCTGCTACGCTTTCCTGTCGAGAGCTTCTGTGGCATTCTCTACACATGACAAATGAGAGAAAGAAGGGAATATTGGTGACTTCATCATTTCTCACTTGGATAAGAGAGGAGAGAGCACAGGAACAATGCAAGGAGACATTTCTGTCTGTCTGGGCCTCAGCGCTCGCTTCCGCTGTGTTCTGAGGTCCCATGGCTGGCACAACTGCCCCTGAAACCCAACTTGTAGTCATGTATAATTCTTGAAACTTAACACTTGAGAGTCTATAGCACATCACAAAGTGTGTGGGTTCTCTCTCACTTTAACACTTACCATAAGATTATCAGTGCTGGAGGCAGAAGGGAAGGTTGGAAGTTAAGTGTTTCAATTTATAACTCTGATTAAAGCCAAATCTATGCAAAAGCACAACCAAAATATCCCTTTGTGTTTGTTCAACTATTCGGATCCCTCTTGAAGGAGGGGGCTGTGACGACCCTAGTCCCTCGGCGAGCCCCCTGACTGGTGTTTCACTTCTCTCACACAACTCATTGTCCTGTCTCTGAAGCTCAGCAGTGCTCCTGAGGGTCACTGGAAGGTTTGGAGAGTTTTGTGTTTGCTGCACTCCCTGGTGATCTTCAAAGCTTAAATTACCTCAGAGAACCTCTTTCACATTACCCTGGATGTTTCTGCAAAAGTTACTCTTTTTTATTTTTGTCTTGAAAATCGGTGTTTTTGGATAGTTCATGGTAGGAAGAAGGCAACCTGAAAGCAAATACTAGTACACCTTACACCACGCACTGGTTCCCCCAGTCTATCTACACAATCATTCATTTAAGAAGTCTACTAGCTGTCACTCAACGCAGTCACCATGGTACATGTTAGAGTCCCCTAGGTGTATAGCCAGGACCAGAGGAAATGCACATCCCAATAACTGCTGGTGATACCTCTCTATTCGAAGTGTTTGGGGATGTACAATATGCTTTTATTGCCGCTAGCACAGCCGAGTCTTGGGCACATGGTGGCTTGTGAATGAATCCTAGACTTTCGAACAACAACCATAAAAATTCTTACGATTTTAAATGTGTTCAGAGGTAAGAACAAAACAAACCAACCAACCAAACAAGAGTACCCGTAAGGGAAATTGGGAGAATGATGTGTAAGTGAACAGAAAATAGCAAAAAGATTATAAAAGGAAGCTAAACAGAAATTCAAGAGTTGCTTTAGTGAAAATTCACTAGGAAGGTCTGGTACAAGCTAGAAGATTGTTAGAAAGCCAGAAGAGAGTTCTTTTTATCAACTCAGATGGGCATAACATCTACCACAGTCTACATGCTTAAAACAATGAGCACTATGAGACTATATGAATCCCAGGTCTCTTCTATTTCCTATAAGAAAAGCATGTCACTCTAGATACTTTAGCTTCATGATTATCTCTAGGCCTAATTATTGCCCCAAGGTTTAGGACCTCAATATATACACTCAGGATACATTCAGTCTTTATCTTTCCACATAGAGCCATCCTCAAATTCATGTTGTGCTTACACACAAATCTAATCTCAACAGCCCCCAAAGTCTTAGCTTACACAACCTCCAACTTCAAAGTCTAAAGTCAAAGTTCCATCAGAGTGTTCTCTGAATCACATATCAGCAAGACAGTTCGTCTAGAGGTACTGTTATTTTCCAGCTGGGAAACCAAACAATTCATATGCTTCCAAAGTATAGTGATCAAATAGGCATAAGATGAGCATTCCCTTTCCACAAAGGAGACATGAGGAAAGAAAGATGATTCTATGCACCTATAAGGCTTGAGAAGTATCCTCTGATGTGGTGTGGTTTTGTTGGCCAGCACTTGATCCTTTGTAATCCTACACAGCATGGGTCATATCCCCAGGACTCTGCTGAAGAGAAGTTTCATCTCTAGGGCTATGATGCATAGGAGCCAGACTTCCAGAATTCTACCACATGAGTCTTGCTCCTAGGATTCTGCCATGCTTGCTTGCACCTCCCTGGTTTCAGGTGACCCCACCACCATGGCTTGTTTGGCTCATTGAGACTAAGGACAACCATTTGCATGTGCATAACCGATTGTCTTCTGGAACCTAAGAAACCAGAGACCCTCCCTTCATCCCATCCCATCTCCAGCTCTTGTAGCGGAAATTCTTGGTGTTCCTGTTAAGGGTGCTGAGTAGGTTTGTGGCTCACACTCATAAGTATCTCCTTAAAAGACAGTTCTGTGGCAATACCCTTGGCATTCTCTGTAATGTAAATAAACTGAGAACTTTCTGTTATTTGCTTAGCAATTGTATTTTTCAACTTGCTTATCTTCTTATCTGCTCCTTTAATATTTGGAACTCTTCAGCCAAATGTCCAGCTTCATCACTGACATGTCTTATGTTTCTCACATCAGGCTGTGAACACATTCAGCCAGGATCATCTTTCCTTCAGTGTAAATACCGTGTCCGTCTTTTTTTTCTGTGACCTTGCTAGACTCCTTACTAATATTCATAGGATGAATCTTCTCTGGGAAAATGGAGGCTTTCTCTTTAGCTCCCTGCCTTTCTTTCTCAGTTCTCATCAGATTACCCCTGGTAATCATTTCACAGTAATAACTACACCCCCTCCAGGACAGGGATCTAACTGAACCTTGTATACATTAGGCAAGTGCTTGGTCCCTGATCTATGCCCTTCCAATGTAATGTCCACTCAATAAGCATTTCCCTACAGATTTCCAAGCCTCTACCTATTACTGAGTTCCAAATCTTTTCTATGTTTTAGGTACCTATTATAACAGCATCCCATTATTTTTCTTTAAACATTTTTAGGAGCAAGAGCAATGGTCAGCAATTAAAAGCAGTGGCTGCACTTCCAGATGAACCAAGTTTAAATATAAGTACTCACATGGCAACTCACAACTCTCCATAACTCCAGGGGACCTCACACGTTCTTTTGCATTCTATGGGCACTACATCCATGCAGTGCACAGCTATAGATAAAGGCAAAACTCCCATATACGTAAAGAAAAATAAATAAATAAAAAACATTTTAAAACTTCCATTTATTTATTTTTTGTCTGGATGTGAGTATAGGGGTATGTTTTAGTTAGTTAGTAGGGTTTCTGTTGTTGTGAAGAGACACCATGACTATGGCAACTCTTACAAAGGAAAACACTTAATGGGGTGACTTGCTTACAGTTTAGAGGTTCAGTCCATTATCATCATAGTGGGTCATGGCAGCATGCAAGATGACATGATGCTGGAGAAGTAGCTGAGAGTCCTATATCTTGCAGAAACAGGAAGATGTCTAAGACACTAACATGGCTTGAGTATATATGAGACCTCAAAGCCTGCCTCCACAGCTACTCCAACAAAGTCACAGTTCCTAATAGTGCCACTCCCTTTTCTGGCCATTTTGTTTTCAAACAACCACAGTATGCACATAGAGCTTAGAAGGAGACCAGTAGAATTCCCTTCTCTCCTTCCACCATGTAAGTTCTAGAGAACAAACTTACAATCATCAGACTTGGTGGCACTTTTACTTACGGTGCTGTCAACCTGTTCCACTCTCTATTTCATGACACCAGCTTCTGTCAGTCATTCTTTTAGATTGTGGTAGCACGTACTGTGGACTGAGTGGCTTAAACATTTATATGTCACTGTTGTGGAGTCTAAGATCAAGGTCCCAGTTTATTCATCTTTTTTCTAGAGACTCACATGGTGAAAGGGAAAGATTTCTTGTCTCTTTCTTCCCTTATATGAGTAGTAATGCCACCATGGGCACTCCAATGACATCATATAAATTTAATTGCATCCCAAAGGCCATACCCCACAAATACTATGAAATAGAGTTTCAGGATTCTACATGTGGATTCTATGGGTAAGGGCCTACATTCTATGATAATTGTATGTAATGGGGAATTAGGATTATCTGACAGGAGAAAAGAGAAAGAAGGAAGGAAGGAAGGAAGGAAGGAAAGAAAGAAAGAAAGAAAGAA
>LOEQ01004064.1:219946-236829 GCA_001685075.1 Bramus lutescens
TGAATACCATTGGTTAGTAAAGAAACTGGCTTGGCCTGATAGGGTAGAACAGAGTTAGGAGGGTAAAACTAAACTGAAAGCTTGGAGAAGAAGGGCAGAGTCAGAGAGGAAGCCATGTAGTCTGAATGGAGAAAGACACTGGAACTTTACCCAGTAAGCCACAGCCTCATGGCAATACACAGATTAATGGAGATGGGTTAATTTAAGATATGAGTTAGCCAGAAATATGCTAAAGCTATTGGCCAAACAGTACTGCAAATAATATGGTTTCTGTGGCATTATTTTGGGCCTGAGCAGCCTGAAACGAACAAGTAGCCTCCTACAACACCCTGTAAAGATTTGTTATTTGTATTTTAATAAAATTCTTATTGGTCAGTAGCTAGGAAGGAAGTAGAGGTGGGAGACCAGGCAGGAAGTAGAGGTGGGGAGATGAAAACAGGAGAATTCTGGGAAGAGGAAAGGTCAGTTTGCTGTTGTCATCCAGCCACAGAGGAAGCAAGATGAGAACGCCTCATTGATAAAGGTACCAAGCCAGATTGCTAACAAAGACAAGAATAATGGGTTAAATTTAGATGTAAGAGTTAAGCCAATAAGAATCTAGAGCTAATGGGCCAAGCAGTGATTTAAGTAATACAGTTTCTGAGTGGTTTTATTGGAACTGGGAAGCCAGGAAACAAACAAGTGTCTCTCCTATGTAGCCCCGCCAGCGACAGATGCCAGATAGAACTTTATCGGGTAAGCCATGGCCACATGGTGATACACAGATTAATAGAAATGGGTTAAATTAAGATATATGAATTAGCCAGAAATATGCTTAAGCTACTGGTCAAACAGTATTGTAAATTATATGGTTTCTGTGTGATTATTTCAGGATTGAGTAGCTGGAAACAAACAAGTGGCCTCCTACAACACAACAAGGTAACTGAACTGCATATTTCATTACTCATTATAGTGATATTTTATTTATATTTGAATAAATGAAGCTTGCCTAAAGATCAGAAGGGCAAAACTAAGCCACTAGAGGTCAGGCAGTGGGGCACACACCTTTAATCCTAGGATTTGAGAGACAGAGGCAGATGGATCTCTATGAGTTCAAGCCTACTCTGGGCTACACAAGATCAATGCTGAAAGAAATCCAGGTGGTGGTGGCTCACACCTTTAATCCTAGTACTAGAGGGAATAAAAATGGGAGGAGAGAAAGGCTTGGTCTGCTTGGTCTTCTTAGTCTGCAGTTGCCCAAGCTTGGTAAAGGTCTATTTCTCTAGTGGTTTGGCCGCTTTGTTTTTCTGAACCTAAAATCTGTCTCTGGCTTTTTATTATTCGTGCTACAACTCATAACCCTGTAAGTATAAATGGATTCAACCTCCAAATTAAAAGAAAAAGGCTAAAAAGAGATGTGATCAAACAGTATGCTGCCTGCGGCAGACTAACTTGATACAGGTAAAAAGTGAACGAAGAGGTACTGTCTGCAGACAATAGCCAAGGGAGCTTGAGTGGGTACATTAATACCAAATAAAACAGATGAGAAGGCACAGCTTCCTACTATGAGTCTGTCAGATATCTCGGTGAATAAAAGTACCCACTGCCAAACCTTAGCACATGAGTTCTAACCCCAGAGCCCACCTATAGGAAGGAGAAAACTGACTTCCATAACTTTTCCTCTGACTTCAAGCAAACTGTGGCACACACACATACACACACACCAACTAAATGTCATTAGATGTTTTACATAGTATCAGTTTAACTTATTATTATTAAAAACAAAAAAGTCATTGGATGTTAATGAACAAAAGTATCATTTCATCAAGAAGATTAGAACATTATAAATGAACCAACCAGGGGTACAGAAACGTGTGAAGCAACCACAGCAGTATTTAAGAGAGAAATTGTGGTTTGGCAACGTTAGTGAAAAGACAAACCATACAATTGAAACAATGAGAAATACACAACTGACATAGGAAATTTTTGAAAACTCAATTTATAATAGCATGCTGAAAATGCTACTTAGTAATAAATTTAACCAAGGTGGTAAAAGACTGGTACATTGAAATTACAAAATGCTACTGAAAGACGTTAAAGAAGATCTAAAAACATGGAAAGATTATCAATGTTCATAGATTAAAAAATTTAATGCTGTTAAGGTGCCAGCTCCCTTTATAGATTAAATGTAACCACTATTAAAATTACAAAGTTTATTTCAGAATGAAAAGTCAATTGTTTAATTCTTACAGGTACCAAGGAACTCAAGATATTCAAAATTATCTCATAGAAGAACACTAGAATACAGTGAAGAATACAGAACACAGAAGAACACTGTAGGACTCATAACTCCCAATTTCAGAACTTGTACAAATCTGCAATAAGGAACATAGTGTCAGACTGCAATAAGGACAGGCATGTGAACAGATGAAACAGAGTTAAAGCCAACTATCTAAGAGATTTTTTATCCAGTATGTCAAGAAGAATTATTAGGAAGAGTCCCTTAAACAAATGGTTAGGACAACTAGGTAATCTCATGCAAAAACCTAGTGTTGGACCCCTGCCACAATCTACCCAGAAATCAACTCAAAATGAATCAACTACTAAATAAGCAAGGCTACATAATTATTTGAAGATAATGTACCAATAAGTGTTCAAGATCTCAGACTTGGCAACTAATTATAAATGCATGTCTTAGGGTTTCTATTGCCATGGTAAACACACTGTGACCAAAACAACTCAGAAAAATCACGGCAGGAACTCAAGGCAGGAACCTAGAGGTAGGAATTCCAGGCAGGAGCTAATGCAGAGACTACGGAGGAAAGCAGATTACTGGCTTGCTCCCCATGGCTTGCTCAGTCTTCTTTCTTATAGAACTCAGGACCACCAGCCCAGGGGAGACACTGCCCACAGTAAGCTAGGTCTTCCCACATCAATCATTCATCCAAAAGTGCCTCACAGGCTTACCTACAGACCAGTCTGGTGAAAACAGTTCAATTGAGGTTACCTCTTCCAGCAAGACTCTTAGCTGTGTAAAGTTGACTAAAAATAACCAGTGCAGTGAACCATTTCTCAAAAAAAAAATCAGAACTCTCCTCAACAATTCTAAAAAGCATGCAAGCATGGAATGATAAATACATACCTACATACATGTTTGCATATAATTTCAAGCCCTGAATGTGTATGTATGTGTGTATGTGTGTGTATTGAGCCCTGAATATAAATTAGTCAACCATAGTTGTTTTATCAAGCAAAGCTATCTTTTAGAATTGATGAAAACACAAAGTCATGTCCATACAAGCACAAACTAAGGCAGTTCCTGGCCACCAAGCCAACACAGCAGTAACCAGAAGCTACTTTTAAGGATGCTGTACAAAGGAAGGGGCAGTGCTAATCCCATGGATGCAGGAAAGGAGAGGAATAGGTGGGCAAAGAGAGCATGGTGCAGTTACTCTGCCTCTCAATAAATGTTCCTCACTCACCCTTAAAAACAAGGGAAGGACAGATAGGACTCCATCAAGTCCAACAAACCCCCATTAATAGAAAAGAAATAAGGAACAAACAATAATCTAACAAGAAACAAGCAACATTGCAGTAATCAACAAACATCTCTCAATAATAAATGTAAATGGCCTTAAGTCACCAGATAAGATAAGCAGATTGGCGACTGGATTGAAAAAAAAAAAAACTAAATCCAACTATCTGTTGTCTCCAAGTAGCAGATTTCACTGATATGAAAACTCAGTAGCTGAGAGCTGAATGATGGAAAGCAATCTTCGGGTGAGTAGCAGCTGAAAACCAGTTTGCATAGCTATCCTGACATCTGATAAAACAGACCTCAAACCAAAATGAGTCACAAGAGATTAAGAAGGACCACTCTACGATAAGGAGGTGAACAGTTAACCAAGAAGTTATAACAGCTGCAAATGCATACACAGCAGATTTCAAATGCCCACTTTCATAAACAAATACTAAGGGACGCAAGATGTCAGGGTGGTCCTGGTATCCAGTGACGGATGATTTCAATATACTGTTCTCATTTCCAAATCAGTCATCCAACCAAGAGACCTCGAGCTACATTGTACCAGCAGACATAAAGACAGTGTTTCACCCAGCACAAATGGAACAGACATTCTTCCCAGCACCCTCTAGAACTTTCTCTATAGTAGACCATATTCTATGCCACAAAGCACAAATTGCAAAATTCTATGACCAAATACAAAGGATCAAAATAATCCTTTGCTTCTCATAGCCCTTTCCCTGTTTATCCTTTGAACTAAAATCCAACCAGCATCAGGCAGAACACACGTGTAAAGGAGCTTGGCTTTGCCCAGCTCTAGCACATGAATCATGTATGAAGTAAGCTACCATGTTTGCCTGACTCTCAGGTATAAGAGACTGTTTTAGAAATGGCTGTAGAATACAATAGAGACTCCCGAAGCTCAAAGAGAAGAACTTTACCAGAGCTTTGGAGACTGTTCCAGGACGTTTTTACCCATGTGTGATGCTTGGCAATGTTGCAGGTGTCCTCCAAGGTGGCACAGCTGGCACGTAGAAGGGGGCAAGGCAGAGGTGAGCGGTACTCACACTCTTGGGTGAACACTCTTGTCTGACTGAGGTAACTACCTCCAGAGCTTCCTGCCTCTGGCCTTGCTGTTGAGTGAGATGACAGCCAGGCTTGTTACATTGTTAACTGGGCTTCTGCTTTGTGAAAATCATCCATAATGAATCCATAGAAGAGATAGCCTTCCTACCTCCAAAGGCCATTCTTTCACTCGGCTTTAATTTTATCATCTCTTCCCATCACAGAGATTTTGCTCCTGCTGTTTTTGCTCTCAAACAACCAAATCCACTCTCCATCTTCTGTGTTATCCTCTCTAGAAGATTCTGTTCAGCATATGAAGTTATAATAATTCCTACAAATGAACAATCTCATTGACGCTCCCTTCAATTATTCCATTTCTTGTTCACCCAAACTATTTGAAACAAGTGTCCATTCATATTGTCCTTACAATCACATTCCCGTTTTCAAGAGACTCAGAAGTGATTTATACCACTGGAGTGTCAGGTGTCAACTTCAAACTCAATAGGAACTAACATATCCTCTTTCTTTCTGTTTCTACATCATAGTGCTGGGCCTGTGCTCGTCTCATTGCTTCCCAGTGGAAACAAGCTATCTTTACACAGCAGAGATGCTACCCATACACTCAATAGCAAGACTATTCAGGTTCCAGGAAAAATTGAAAAGGGCATCTTTTGGCATCTCCTTGGCATCTTAAGTCATATTTTCTCTACTCGAATAGTCTTTATGGTCAAGAAGATGTGCTGTCATCATGAATTGCACCTAAGTCAGGTGTTCTAAGGTTGTTTCTTGTAAGCCATGAGCACCGTAATTCAGTCATGGGTGATTATGTGACGGGAGTCAGACAGTGACAGTAGCACCATCTTAACTTTATGCTACGTGCACATCTACACACTTCCTTCCTTCCTTTTCTACTGCTGGGATGAGACGCCATGACGGAGGCCACTCATAGAAAAGAGTTTATTGCTGTTTACAGTTCTAGAGTTCAGTCCATGAGAATCATGTCAGAGATCATGGCAGCAGGCAGGCATGGTGCTAAAATAGTTAACTGAGAGCTTACAGCCTGATCCACAAGCAGGAGGTCATTCAGAGAGAGATCCTGGGAATGGTGTGGGTTTTTGAAACCTCAAAGTGACATAACTCCTCTTACAAGGCCACAATTCCCAATCATTTTTAAGCAGTTCATTTAGTTGGAGATCAAGTATTCAAATATATGAGCCCATGGAATCCATTCTTATTCAAACATACACACAGGTATGCATATATACATATATGTGCATATGTGTGCATGCATATTGCCCAAGATGTTCCCTCGTAATATGATGCATATTATGAAATGTACCCACTCTTCCCCAATGGAGGCACGACAAAATCATACCAACTTACTTCAAGCTTCACAATCAAATCTCCAAGCTACTTTCAATCTCCATGGAATCATAGTCACATGAGAATCCTCAAGATATGGCATTTCAAAACCAATTGCAAAATGTATCATTCCTAATGTGCCCAATATACAGAAGAAGACAGGGCCCCCTGAGCAAGGATAAAGAATCTGTAGTGGTCACCAGCCATTGCAATCGCCACATTCTACCCCTCGTATGTGAAAAGGCTGCACATGTACTATCCTGGTACTGCAGTGAGTGGAGGTGGAAAATCTACTTGGCTCTGCCCTAATTGACCACTGGAAACTCCCCCTTCTCCTCTTCCTTATGGGTGTATCCAAGAAAAGAACTAGGGGATTCCTTCAGAGAAGTGATGCACTAAGTTCCAGCCTCAGCCGTACCACTGACTTCCCTAACTACTTCATCTGTAACAGAGACTTAAAGCAAAGTGGCTTTAATATTAGCTGGCTCCTTTCAGCAGGAAGCAGAGGCACTCCTGGACACGGAGTCGTACATTAGATTTTCAGAGATTTCTCCCTCTGCTGTCATTGGCTCTCTGGAACTCCTTTTAATCTCTTCTCCTTCCCCTCCCTCTCTCTCGCCTTCCCTTCTTCCTTGCTTACACACATGCATATCACTACGGAAAATTTTTTCATCCTTGGTAGGAGAGCAACCAACAGTCTCAATTCCATGTCTCTTCCAGCTTGGCTCTGCCCTCCTCTGCTCTGCTGGTACTTAGGATGTCAAGGTTCTGCCGTTCTCTCCTCAGCAAACACAATGCACCCTTTCTGGGCATTACATTCAACCTCACAGTAAATTATTACACATCCGGGAACTCCATGCCTCTTAAAACACTCTCCTCTTTCTGCCTCAGGGCATTTTCTGGATTTCTCCTATGGCTTTGGCTGGACTTTTTCTGACCTTCCAGTCTTCTCATTGTAGAAATCTAAGGGCTTGGTCTTGGGCCCTGTTCTCTGCTTTATGCAAGGCATATAGTGACCTCTAAGTGATCCTGTTGACAATTGTGGTTTAAATACTAGTCACATGTTAACTCTCAATATTTATATATACAGCCACTCATTCTTCACTCATGCATAAACACACATATTGAGAAATTTGCTTAATACGTCAGTTGCTCATATACTAGACATGTTAGAATTACTGAGCTCAAAGTGAATCTACTTGTAATCAGTGCCTTTCTCTTTCTCAGTAAATAGAGTTGATGCCATGGAGCAATTTAAAACTGGACATCCATCCAGCCATTGAGTGCAATTGTTAAAACCACCCTATTAAGTAATGTAGAATTACAGGTTCTTTTATCTCTTCTTGTCTGCATTCCTAGATTTTCTGCTCCACCACCTACAAATTGCAGCAAGTAATTGTCTAAGCTAATTATCTAAGCTAGATTTTCACAAAATTGCTCAAAACCAAACTCTAGCCAAGCCTTGGAGAGTTCTGTATAGAGGAAAGCGTTTTGAAAACAAAGTCTTCCAAAGTGTTAAGTGCTTTATGTGCTGGTCTGGACTATTATGACACATTCTGAGTCTCTGAAGCAATAAGTAAGAGATGCAAAAACCTTAATAAGTATTATCCTACCTGGGTGGGGGTGCTGGACCTGGTGTTTGAAGATCCATTTTGACTTACAAAAGTGATTTTATCCAATTTAAAACTTACTTTTAATGAAATAACGAATTCCTCATTCTGCCCCTTGTCTTAGACCATTGCAAATAGCGCAGAGTGTTAGATTTTTTTGAATTTTTAACAGGCTATTTACGGGCACTTTTATGTTCATGTACATTTAAAACAGTATTTTAGGGCACAGTTCAGAATTAGAGTTATTTCTGTGTTAGCTTGCCAGGACTGCTCCAAAGAGGGCCCCACATTGGGTGACATGAATATCAGGGATCTATTGTCTCCTATTTATATAGTCTGCGAGTTGTATCTAGGTATGAGCTGGATAGATTTCTCCTTTAGCCTATGAGGAAGGCTTGATTCTGTGTTTCTTCCCTCTCTGCTGGTGGTTTATTGTCAATTTCTATGGCTCTTTAGCTGATAGAATCATCCATTTGGTGTCTGCCTTCATCTTTGCATAGCTTCCTCCCAGCATGGATGTCTATATTGACCGTTTACATTTTTAATTAGGATACCATCATCTTGTAAATGGAGCTTGCTCACCCCACTAAAGCACAACCTTGCCTCAACTGATTATAACAATAGCGAGACTATTTCCAAGTAGTCATGTGCTCAGCTACACAGAGTGAGAATGCCAGCAGATGAATTTTAGGGGGCACAATGAAACCCATAGCACGCCCAAATTATTTGAGAGAGGAATCGCTGCACAACACAGGAAAGCTTAAGCCCTAGGTGAAAACATAATGATATCACCACTTAAAGGCCAATTAATAATTAAAATATAGAGGTCCAGGAGCAGAGCTTCCAAGTTTTTGTTTAATGTGTATGGACATGCACATGCATACAGGCATGTTCGTGTGTGCAGATAATATTAGAGAGAAATGAAGAGATGCAGGAAAAGGTGAGGAGATCATCAACTTGGCTATGAAGGTCAGTACTTGGGGGCAAAAGTTAAAAAACAGTGACACTGAGTTGTGGGACACTGAAGTCAGCATGATATTAGACATGGTGTAACTCAATACATCAACAACAAAACAACAACACAGAGCTACTCTTGCAAGGAAGAAAGTACCCAATACACCAACTTGAATGTATTAGAAATAACATTTTTCTCCTGTAAACCTTACTATTTATTTCAACCCACAGATTCTCACCCTTGGGCAAATAATAATTCTTAAGACCCTCTGTTGAGAACTGGGTGTGCCCTACCTATAACTCCGTACTATAATACAGTGATTTGTCCATAGGCTCTTCCTTGCCCACAGGGACTCCATTTTGAGAACAGAGGATGGCTCTGTACCTTGGTAGACATGCAAACAGCAAGCACTATATGTCTGGCATCATCCACATGGTACAGAATGATACACAACTTTGTCTGGAAAGTAGGGGGCCCTACCCTATAAACTGATCAAAGAAAACTGGAACTGTGGGAGCACATGAGCATATTAAAATCATATCTGGAAAATCAGACCAACTAAATTGTCAGATACACAAGATAAAGGAAAGAGAATGACACCTCACTTGGATGCCATAAAGAAGGGGAACCTCTTACTAAGATGGTGACACTTCCACTGACCAATTTCTGACCTCCTCATAAAAACTGCTCAGCTTGATTCACTCTGCCACTGCCATGGCTTATTCAATCGCCATCTATCCATCTACCTAGGTTTATCTGTTTGGACCTGCCATTCTCTTGTCTACCTAATCGATCATCTGGACCTGGACCCACCATTTGCCTCCACAGTTTCCTCCACACCATGTTTCTGCAACTCAGCTCTGATGCTGTGTTCCAATTCTTAGGCAGCAAAGAAAAGCCCAGACTCGGCTTGTTATCCTGTCCCTGAAAAGACTTCCTTTGCATCTCTACAAGCTTCTGCCTCTCAGGCTTCTTTGAAACTCCTTGAATTCTGATGTAGCCTTTTTAAACCCCTTGTAACCATCCTGTAACATAGAGGATAGACAGACAGACAGACAGACAGACAGACAGATAGATAGATAGATAGATAGATAGACAGATAAGATAGGGACAAGTAGGTAGAAGGAAGATGATAAATAGGTAGATAGATGATGAAAGATAGATAATAGATGGATAGATGACAGGTGATATATATATATATAAAGATAGATAAAATCAGTGTGTGCTATGTATTATGTGATCTGAGAATTAATACTAACAATTAAGATTGGAATGAACCTGTGTTTGTTGTGGCCAGTACTTGACATATCACCGCCAATGAAAATTCCATACCTTGTGAACTTGTTATTTAATAAACTCTGACACTGTGGAAAGACACAAACACACGTATGTTTCTGACACACGTATGTATGTATGTAGTTCCCTCAGGACATCCGCCACCTCCAAGACTACTCATTCATATGGCAGCTTACAAAACTTCAAGGCATTGGAGAAGGAAGACACTCAGGCTCCATCCTGGTCGTGACTCAGAAACCTCCTGTCCCCAAGCCTAGACACCACAAATGAACTGATTGCAGATTCACTGCAGGGACCAAGAGTCCATTTCTAGGGCACAGAGAGTCTCCCTAAGCTGGACGCATTCTCAAAGCAATTTCACGGAGCATAAAGCAGCAGGCATTCTCTGCCTATGAAGCTCATGGACTTGGCTCGCTCCCTCATCTCCAGACTGGGAAAAATGTCTTTTGCTATCTCTGATGTGAGTCCTCAAACAAGACATGTTCTTAAATTTTATGCTACAGAGTCACAAAGCTAGCAGCTTTTAAATGTTTTAACCTGTAGATCTTTTTTTGTTTTATTTTGCAAATCAAAACAACTACCTGGGGCTAGTAAGGTCCTGGATCTTTGAAAAGAACCTATTACTGTCCCTTTAACTAGACCAGCATATTTCCTAACCACATTCTAAAACTTATCATTCTACAGCTAAATGTAACTCTCACCCATCATCAAAGACACCTCTCTTTGCCACAGACAAACCATGACAGAAAACCACAACTGGTTAGCATGAAGAGGCAACTGATCAGAAGCCGCTCCGCCCCAGTGGCTACATCTTCAACATAAACTTCTACATTTAAGTTCAGAGACTATCACAGAAGACCTCAAGAAAGATTGTAACAGCCAGAGGACAAGGAAGTCTGCTGCTCTGAGATTGGTTCTCCTAGAAGTAACAGAGAAGCTACACCCATAGCACTTAAATGACAGGGCAGCCTAAACAAGACCTCAACAATGGCACCACCAATAGGTACTTAACCTATAAGGGGGTGCTGTAGGAATTCCTACAACCAGTAACCTTTAAGTTACCTGCCTACTTGGGCTTGGCCTCTTATGCTATAAATGCCGATGTAAAGCGCGGTCTGGCCTCTCTTCAGCTGTGTGATTTGGTTGCTGTTCCCCGTTCGAGCAGAGGACTGTGATCAGTGAGTCTACCCCTAAATAAATAACCCTTTATTATACTCAGTTCTGAGCTAGTGTGGGATTTCCTTTTAGCGTCCATCATCAAGGGGGCAATCTCACGGGGCCTCCCCTCTACAGACAAGTAAGGACAGATGAAAAAGAGTTGCTTTTCTCCAAGGATGAGCTCCTTAACTGGTTATCTAACGCAAGTGATCAGGCCTGAAATCATATACGTACAATAAGTAACAGACGTAGACTTGCCAGTATGTGTGTGTGTGTGTGTGTGTGNAGATAGATAGATAGATAGATAGATAGACAGATAAGATAGGGACAAGTAGGTAGAAGGAAGATGATAAATAGGTAGATAGATGATGAAAGATAGATAATAGATGGATAGATGACAGGTGATATATATATATATAAAGATAGATAAAATCAGTGTGTGCTATGTATTATGTGATCTGAGAATTAATACTAACAATTAAGATTGGAATGAACCTGTGTTTGTTGTGGCCAGTACTTGACATATCACCGCCAATGAAAATTCCATACCTTGTGAACTTGTTATTTAATAAACTCTGACACTGTGGAAAGACACAAACACACGTATGTTTCTGACACACGTATGTATGTATGTAGTTCCCTCAGGACATCCGCCACCTCCAAGACTACTCATTCATATGGCAGCTTACAAAACTTCAAGGCATTGGAGAAGGAAGACACTCAGGCTCCATCCTGGTCGTGACTCAGAAACCTCCTGTCCCCAAGCCTAGACACCACAAATGAACTGATTGCAGATTCACTGCAGGGACCAAGAGTCCATTTCTAGGGCACAGAGAGTCTCCCTAAGCTGGACGCATTCTCAAAGCAATTTCACGGAGCATAAAGCAGCAGGCATTCTCTGCCTATGAAGCTCATGGACTTGGCTCGCTCCCTCATCTCCAGACTGGGAAAAATGTCTTTTGCTATCTCTGATGTGAGTCCTCAAACAAGACATGTTCTTAAATTTTATGCTACAGAGTCACAAAGCTAGCAGCTTTTAAATGTTTTAACCTGTAGATCTTTTTTTGTTTTATTTTGCAAATCAAAACAACTACCTGGGGCTAGTAAGGTCCTGGATCTTTGAAAAGAACCTATTACTGTCCCTTTAACTAGACCAGCATATTTCCTAACCACATTCTAAAACTTATCATTCTACAGCTAAATGTAACTCTCACCCATCATCAAAGACACCTCTCTTTGCCACAGACAAACCATGACAGAAAACCACAACTGGTTAGCATGAAGAGGCAACTGATCAGAAGCCGCTCCGCCCCAGTGGCTACATCTTCAACATAAACTTCTACATTTAAGTTCAGAGACTATCACAGAAGACCTCAAGAAAGATTGTAACAGCCAGAGGACAAGGAAGTCTGCTGCTCTGAGATTGGTTCTCCTAGAAGTAACAGAGAAGCTACACCCATAGCACTTAAATGACAGGGCAGCCTAAACAAGACCTCAACAATGGCACCACCAATAGGTACTTAACCTATAAGGGGGTGCTGTAGGAATTCCTACAACCAGTAACCTTTAAGTTACCTGCCTACTTGGGCTTGGCCTCTTATGCTATAAATGCCGATGTAAAGCGCGGTCTGGCCTCTCTTCAGCTGTGTGATTTGGTTGCTGTTCCCCGTTCGAGCAGAGGACTGTGATCAGTGAGTCTACCCCTAAATAAATAACCCTTTATTATACTCAGTTCTGAGCTAGTGTGGGATTTCCTTTTAGCGTCCATCATCAAGGGGGCAATCTCACGGGGCCTCCCCTCTACAGACAAGTAAGGACAGATGAAAAAGAGTTGCTTTTCTCCAAGGATGAGCTCCTTAACTGGTTATCTAACGCAAGTGATCAGGCCTGAAATCATATACGTACAATAAGTAACAGACGTAGACTTGCCAGTATGTGTGTGTGTGTGTGTGTGTGTGTGTGTGTGTGTGTAGTGTATAGCAATAATAAAAATAGTTTATGAATTTGAGAGGAGTGAGGGGTGTATATGGGAGAGATTGAGGGAGGAGTCATGGAAAGGACTATAGAAACAAAGGGGAAGTGTGGTAAATAATGTAACTATATTTTAACTTAAAATAACTTTAAATTTCTTTTAAAAAATCTTGGAACTTTTAATATTCTATTTAGTATTGAGGACCATAAGGATCTTTTGTTATATTGGTTGTATCTGTTGATGTTTACTATGAAGAGTGAAAACATTTTTAAAAGGCATTTCCATTAGTTCATTTAAAAATAATAAATTACATGTATGCTAACATAATAACATACTTTAATTTAAAAAAAGGCTTTTATAGCTGGGCATGGTGGCTTATACCTCTTATCTCATTTCTCAGAGGCAGGAGGCTCACTACAAGTTCAGTACTAACCTGATCTACCTAGTGGAGTTTCCTGCCAGTCAGGACTAGGTGGTGAGGTTCCCACTCAAAAAAAAAAAACCAACAAAACAAAACAAATATCAGAATCACCACCCCCAAAAAAGCAATGTTAAACAAATAATATTGTTTTCTATTTTCCAAATCATAGCATCTTTCTTGGTAGAAGACAGATTTTCATATGACCTTCTATATTCAAATGCTGTATAGACACAGGACGCTCTTGTACTCCTAAGAAGATGGCAGTATTAAAAAGTTAATAACTTACTGGTAACACTAGGCCAATAGCTCTACATTTGAGATAGCTGCATTCTTGGGTCCTTGGAAGTTCAATCTGAAAAGCCTACTCAAGGCTACTGTTGGTCACTGCGCATCCACTTAAATAACCTCAAATGATGGACAGTTCTGTAATTCCAGATGTAAACATTGAATGATTCCATGGCTAGAAAATGGAATCTTTACACAGAAAACACAAAGTCATCCAAAACGTTTGCCCTGGAACTCTGGGGGCAGAACATGAGTATAAGAAGAACAATTTCTAAGAATGGGTTATGGCTGCCATGTAACTTCAAAGGCTGAAATGCGTAAGATCTAAGTAAGCCAACTTACAGACTCTGTTAGACAGAAAGCTCTTAGCATGAGTGGTAATAAGCCTCCATGGAGCCTTGCTTGGGAAGCACAGACTCTTCAACATGTAAAAATTCACACCTACAGTAGATAACTTCAGATACCGCCATCTGTAACTAGGAGACCAGACTGGAACCACGCTTCTGCCTCACCAGTCTTAATCACAACTGCTTAGTACCTCTTGTCTCCACTTTCTTTTCTTTATCACCATCTTAGACCCTTAACCATTTTAAAACGAGAGTTTTATAAGTATCCATACAATGGCTGGTCCTTCTCAGGAGCCTCAGTCTTGACTCTTGAATACAGATCTGAATTTGTGTGACCGCTCTTCTCCGGCACCTCTCCGTCGACCCCCAGTCCTGCATGTCAACACCAGTTGTTGTGATGGAAAGAAACAGAAAATGGTATCTGAAAGATCTGGAAATGAGGGCTTTCTTCAGGCTTTTTGGATCAGGAGTAAGGGTGAGAAAAAACCATAGGAGCAGAGCAGAAAACTTCTAAACAGGGCCAAAGGGAAAGAATCTATTAAAATTAGATTTTTTCCATTAAATAAAAAGAACAGCTCATTCTGCTTATTTAAGAAAGTGTAAATGGTGTAATTCCTCAGCTCAGAGCACTTGTTGCTCAGGAAGAGGACCCAGGTTTGGTTACCAGCAGCCACATGGTGGTTCAGAAACATCTGTAACTCTAATTCTAGGAGATCTGATGTCCTCTTCTGATGTTTTACAGGTACCAGGCACATACATATGCTACACTTACACACATGCAGACAAAACACTCACACATGTGAAAAACTAAGACCATGGGAAAAGAAAAGAAAATGCTAAGAATAGTTTGCAGAGAATGGTGCAAAACCTGGAGAAACGAAAGTGAGGTATGTTAAGGAAAAGAGTTGACTCGGACAGCAGAGGGTGTCAAATTGGGGGTTTTAAGCTGAGGAGAAATGCAGGGTAAGTGGTGTAAGGTTTTATTCCAGCTGTAGTATTGGTGAAGCCGGTAAGCAAGGACCATAATGGATAAGTAGGGAGTTCCTGCTACACAAGGTGGCCTGAAAAGGTTAATGATGGTGAAAACAGAAGAAAAATGGATCTAAAAACCATATGAGAGGCATGACTTATAGCAATGTGAACCAGCGATCTTCCAGGCTTGACATAGCCACCTGCTCCCTTCAGCTGTCAGTGGCGAGGATTACCCACAGGTGACCTAAACAAGGTTGGGACCATTCACTGTCTTTCACCCTGGAGGAGGGGCTCCATTCCTTCTACAAGACTGACGGACAGTTAACAGTCATTTGCTGGAGGAGGGACATACAAGGCCTCTTTTTATTTATAAAACCTGACAACCTTCCTTCACCCAGCTATTAATCTTCATTCTGGTATTGGCTTGTTAGGTAGAAATTGGACAATGTAAGGGCAAAAATTCAAGTCCCTGAATAGGTGGGATTTCTTGTTCTTTGGTTCACAACCACCTCCAAGTTGCCTGTGCTTCTGTAAGTAACCCCTTACTCATTGGTTCATCAAAGTACACTGGATGGAATTGTTTCTTTGAGACTTTTGTTGGTGCCCTGTTTGAGATGAGGAAAGGTTTGCTCATGTCTCCTGAGGAAAAGGTAATTCAGAGAATTTGACTGGACGTGTAGGGTGAGGAAGCAGAATGGAGAGAGGACAGAGCCTTCTCATTTCAGTCATGAGGCATCTAGTAGCACTTACCACTAGGGGTGTGGAACAAGGACAGGCCTGTGGTGGGAAGCTGCTGTACTAGAGAGGTGGCTTTTGAGTTGACCCTGGTAGCCTTGGTGAAGCTGTTTAGCAGGTGTCATGTTTAGGGACAGGAAGAAGATCTGGGACAATGAAGACTTGGACAGTCTCAGCCACGTGTATCCTGAAGCCAGGTCACCAAGCAAAAGTGGAGAAGAACAGACAAAAGGCCTGCAAGTCCATTGAGGTTCTTGCATTAGCAAAATGGCAAATAGCTGTGTAGGACTCTGGACAATCGCATGAGCTGTTACATGGGGATTCTTAGAAGAATGCTAGCTCACAGGTTCCATAAATATTTCCTGAAAGAATAAATAAGTAAATAAATTCATGAACCTAAATATTACGGTTTAGGTATGATTTGGCCCTGACAGAGCCATGTGCTGGGAGCTCAGACCCCAAAGTGGGTGCTGAGAAACGAGACTGTTCAGGGGTGGGGTCTGGTAGTATAAAGTTGGGGTCTGGGAGCCACATCTCCTGATGGGATAGGATTAACCCTGCCTCACACGAGCACTTGGGTCCTGCAGGAGTGAAGAATTCCTACCAGAATGTTGTGATAAGTAGCCAAAGCATTTGCTCAGAAACCCTCTCATGTACACGTCACTCACTGCTCTCCCACAAGCTCTTGCTGTTGTGATAGCATCCACCATGAGTCTCACCAGGGCTAAAAGATGTTGATACCAAGCTTCTGATCACCTGAAACAAGGAACCAAATAATCCTTTCTGTATGCAAAGCACCTCCCCTTCCCAGCATTTTATTATAGCAGAATGAGACATTCACTTCCTATTTTACTTGAAAACACCAAGAGGAAACAGTATAAAGAAAATGCAGATGAAGCCCCATACCAATGACACCCCATCTTATCAACTGATGTGGGATTCCCCTCTGTATGCTGTGAATATGTTTTATTAGCATTGGTTAATAAAGAAGTTGCTTTGGTCTATGGCAGGGCAGAATATAGGTAGGTGGGAAAACTAAACTGAATGCAATGAGAAAGAAGGCAGAGCCAGGCAGACACCATGTAACTGCCCAAGAAGCAATTGGTAACAATATAAAATAATAGAAATGGGTTAAGATGTATGTAATTCCTTTAGCCACCCATAAGGTTGCACTTCCGGGCTCGGAGGCCAGCATACATCTCCCAG
>LOEQ01004064.1:236857-257503 GCA_001685075.1 Bramus lutescens
TCTCCGCGGAATATTATCGGAATATTAATATTAATATTATTTTAGGATTATTAATGTAAGAGTTAATTAATAAGACACCTGAGCTAATAGGCCCAACAGTGTTATAATTAATATAGTTTTTGTGTGATTATTTGGGTCTGGGCGGTCAGGAAGCGTGAGCGCAGGCTCCATTTACAATAGACAAAGCCATGACTCTTACGGGCACAAGGACTTTTGCTTTCCCTTGTATAGGAAAATCGCATTAATTAGCACCCAGTCAGCTATTTAAAACTGACCTCAGTTTGATCTTGACATTTACAAGCAAAAGGAAGTCTTCAGTTATGTAACAGGCTAGCAGTCCACTCAGCCAGCCTGCAACAATAACAGAAGCCAGTCTGTCATTGTGCCTGATTCCATTCAAAACAAAACAAAACAAAAAATTCTCTTCAGGGACTTGAATTTTTGCCCGGACATTGTCCAATTCATTCCCAACAACCCAGTCACAGAGTGAAGATTAATATCCACCTAGAAAGGAGGGGTCTGGGTTCTATAATTAAAGAGGGAACTCTGGTTCTAAAATCAATCAGGACTTTGATTAGCCCAGACTGACCCAATGAGGCTCCATATAACGAGACTTCCTAGTGGCAAAGGAACCCATTCCAAACTAAACTGGCTGAGTGTGCTTTTGTGACATTAAAAGTAGACTTCAAACTAGATCAGAAAACAGAAACTCATTCATAGAACCTCCTGCTTTTCTTCTGGCACAGGGAACATGACTTCTGAGCATTTCCAGAATGAATACTCCTACCATGCTGGCATGGCTTATTTCAAATAAGCTTGCATCAGGGGATCTGCTGTTGTATCTGAACAGTAAAGATGAACTTGGACTATTTCATCTGGGAGTAATCCAGCACACATCAAGATATTTTTAGCCATCCAATACACATCTCACTATCTAAAACTTTGCTAGAGATCAACCTTCCTTCTATCCCTGAAAGAAAATATAAATCCAACACTGAGGTGTAAGATGAGGAAAAATAATGGGACAATATTAAGAGGCTTTGATGTGAAATGCCTAAGTACTTCTTGGGTATTAGTCAAACATGACATGCCTAATCCTTTGGGTTTCTGTTTCTTTCTTGTCCAAGCTAAATAACAACACACATACAATACCTGGAGAACCAAGGCTAAAAATTAGTCAAGTCGATGAAACACCCCAGAGAAAGTAAACTGCAGGATCCTCCCTATTCTTCTCCGGCGATCTATTTCCTTCTACTTACAGCCTACACTTGATCCTTCTACTTACAGCCTACACTTGAGCTCCTTTCCCTTGTTTATTCACACTCCTGTCGAAGGAGTCCTGAAAGAAATCTCCCATCTGCTATGCTTCGGAAGCCTCACATTGAAGACAAAACCTGAGGCCTAAGACATTAACTTGGCTTTAGCTTTCATTGTTCACATTCTACCATAAGAATAGCGCACACACACACACACACACACACACACTCACAGAGAGAGACAGACAGACAGACAGACAGACAGACAGACAGACAGACAGACACAGAGACAGCAGAAACAGACACAGAGTGAGAAAGGACTGCTCTCTCCATTTTCTCAAGGGCAAGAGACTACTGGTTAATCTCAGCATGCAGGTTTCCCAGGCAGAATTAAGACCCAGCACTGCCCCCTCAGGTTTCTTTAGTGTGGCCCAGTGAATTCCCAAGAGCACTGGAAGCTCTGTGCTTCAGTGCCTGTGTCCTCCCTGCCTGTCTTCTTTGAGTGAGAGAATCTGCCAGTCTGTTCAAAGCTGTGTTTCCACAAAGTGTGCAGTAAACATCTGTGAAGTCGAGTGCTATGTAGAACAGCAGCAAACAGAAAACCTAAAGGAAGTAAACATGCACTAGCTAACTAAATTTGTCGTGATTTAATTTTAGCATCTTTCAAAGCCATTAGAGCCCACATTGGGATCATGCAAAATAAATAAATAAATAAAATCAGGATGAGTTCACAGGGAGAAGGAATATAGAGGCAGCAGGGGAGACACTGGACATTTTTACCTTTACCCTTTTGCCTCCTCTTAGGTTACTTTCAACTTTCTTATTCAGTGTAAGAAAACACTATACTAAGATTGCAGAGAATCTGTGCCTTCCTCTTCGCTGTCACGCAACGCCAACAGGTTGGGTATTCTAGAGTTCAGTTCGTGTCACTGTCTTCTCTCTGCTGGCTGGAGACACAGCTCTGTTTTGCTGACACTTCCTCTGAACACTGGCATACAGAGTTCCCAGGACAATATTTTTTCTGGTTATATTCCCTAGTCTTTTCTATGCTAAGAGACAGCCAGTGGCTAACGTGTCTTTGCAGTGCAGTTATTATGTCAGGTATGTGTGCCCCACAGCAAACAGAAAGCTTCACTTAGTCTGAGCTACCGTAGCATATCCCAAATGTGCCTATTCTGTGAACTATCATACTGCGTTCCAAATGTGTCTATGCTGTGAGCTATCATATCCCAAATGTGTCTCTGTAGCTATCACAGCATGTCCCAAAGAGTCTCCACTGTGAGCTATCAGCATATCCCAAATGTGTCCCCACTGTGAGCTATCGTAGTATATCCCAAACATGACTCTTCTGTGAGCTACTGTAGCATAACCCAAATATGCCCCAAGAGCATAAATATATTCCCAGAACAATTTGATGACTAAGACTTCCAGGGAGCAGCACCTGCTTCATGTCACATAGGTAGACCCCAAGGGACAGCATTTAGAGTTCAGGAATTAACCAATACATCTAGGCCAACTGGTGATTCTGTCAATGGTGTCAAGATGAGTGAGTGGTAAGAGTTTGCTCATCAACAGGAGGTGCTGGGAACACTGCGTCTCTATCCAGAAAAGCACAGAGCTCATCAGGACAAAACTCTGCACACGCCAGTGCGGTCGATGGGCCCGATACGGAGGCAGAGAGTACTGATAGTAGTCATTTTCCCTTTCTTAATGAAAGGATCCCAGCGATTGTGGCGGAGACAATGTATCCATCTAATCACTTGTGTTTCTCGCCTCTAATGCAAATACAAGCATGAAGGATACTGGTGGATTAACAGATGTCTCAAGAACAACCATCCCTGCCTTGCAGTTGCCTCTTCTCCCAGTGCTGCCTGACATGTGGACAGACAGCGCAGTTGCAGGGCCTCTTGGTCCTGGAGGACCTGACACCACATTTGTGAATTCAAAGAGAAGAGCTCAGGCCTCCCGGCGCCTACCGCCATGCTTATTTTACGTGAGGAAAAGCCAACATCCACCTTATCCGGGTTGTCTCTTTAGTGCGCTCAAACTGAATCCAAAGCAAACAGCGTCAATCCACACAGCTGCAGAGCGCAAGATAACGCTGAAGAAAATCCTTTTGAGTTCTGGGTTAGCCACTGCCTTGAAACTAGATGGGATCTTGATAGAAATGTAAATGATTAAGGCCTGTGCCATATCTAGTAAATCAGAAACCCTGGAGGAAGGCCCCGCCAATCTGGCCTTAAAGTTAGAAACCCCGGCTAAGGAATCAAGAGAAAATCTTATTCAGTGCAGGGTAGAGAGTCATCTCAGTGTCATCGGACTGTGCCTACATATTCTTAAGAAGTGGGAGGGTTATTTTCAGAAAAAGGACCTTAGCATCAAGCTCTGGAGGGCAACCAGCAGCCTTCGCAATAGCTCGTGATGGCGTTTTTTTTTTTTTGGGGGGGTTTGTTTTGTTTCTTTTCTTTTGTTTTCTTTTTTTGGTGGGGTGGGCTTCTGGTACCCCTTTGGCCAACAATTCAAGAGAACTGATGCACACATGAACTCTCAGAGACTGCAGCAGCATACACAAGAGTTCAAGTCAGATGGGGCTCATCACTGAATGGGAGATGGATACAGGACCCCACCACCAACCAAGAAACTACTTGCAATTGATACCATCTGGAAAAGGGAAAATGAGTTTTCTTTAATGGAGCATCGCTGGGTATATCAACCACACTCCAGGGCAAACCCCATGCCCAACAGAACACTAACTCCATGGTGTTTTGGGGTGGGGAGGAGGTAGAGGTTGTCTTGTTTTGATATTTTTTGTCTTATTGATTTTTATTTGTCTTGATTTCAGTTTTCCATTTTTGTTTTCTTTTTGAGAAAGAGCTAGAAAGAAAGAGCATAAAGTAGGGTAGGCAGGAAGGTGACAAGGACCTGGGAGGAGTTGTTGAGGGAGAGTGGACAAGATCAAATACATTGTATGAAAAAAACTTTAAAACAATTAAAAAAAAAAGAACTGAGGGTCAGTTAAACATATTTGAGTTCCAACACCAGATTCACCATTTTCTGACTACATGACTGAGGAAGCAATGATATTTGTGAGTTTCATTGCCCTCGTTAATAAGTGGGGATTATAATAATGGTATCCCTTACAGGACTACTGTGTCCGTCAAGAAGAATAGCTACAAATCTAAGCTCTGCCCTTGAGAGACTGGAAGGCCATTAAGAAAGAAGTTAACTGCCACCCAGGAAGATGGCTCAGGAGTGAGGGTGCTAACAGCCATGCTGATCGCACGAGTTCTGTCTTGAGACACACGTGGTGGAAACAGAAACAACATCTGCAAGCTGCCCTCTGACCAACACACAGATCATACACTCACATACATGTATAAACACATACACACATACATATATACACACATACACACAATAAAGAAATAACAAGAGGCTGTGTTCACTCACTGACTAGCATTTACAGTGGGGTGCAGAGTTTGTCACTCTTGGATGTACACACAAGCTTAGCTTTCTTCCCATTTACTTTCTGCTTCATCCTCATCGCCTCTTTCATTCTCTGCGATGAGAGATTTTCATGCAGGGAGACTCCAGGAGAAAAAGGAGAATACTTCTCTTTGTATGTGACATAACTATCTGACAAACTACAGGAAAATACTTCTCTTTGTGTGTAACATAACTGTCCCAAAAACTACAGGAAAATACGTCTCTTTGTGTGTAACATAACTGTCCCACAAGCTACAGGGTGGCGGTTAGGAATATCATCCAGGGTCTTACGAAACATCCATGTCATCAGCTAAAGGAAAATGATGCCTACCTGGAACAGGGAGTCTGAAAGCTCACACTGCTTTCTCCCAAGGGGAGGCCTTAACCTCTCTTAGGAGCAGATGAAGGGTGAGGTGGGGGAGGGGAAAAGTGGAAGGAGAGAAGGGAGGGGGAACTGGGATTTGTCTGCAATAAATAAATAGATAAATAAATGAAGGAAGGAAGGAAGGAAGGAAGGAAGGAAGGAAGGAAGGAAGGAAGGAAGGAAGGAAGGAAGGAAGGAAGGAAGGAAGGAAAAAGTGAAAGCATCATTTGTGCTCTTTCCTTCCAGCTTCTGTCATTCTCCATTTCTTCTGCCAAAAGCCTTGCTTTATGGAAGCCATTGTAGGGCCCTGACTGTGTCTATGCCTCATCTCTACTGGACAAAAACAATAACTGGGAAAAGTTGAGCTATCAGCTTGCCTTCCTCTGAGCTAACTGTTGCGTGGAATCATGGACTAGTCTTCCACAGCCAGTGTGTATGGCACGCTTAATTACCATAAGTCCCATTTTACAAGTTACAGTACCTAAAAGCCATCCAAAACTAATTCCAACTTCAACTAGGTTATTGCTAGATTCAGCTAACTATAGCTCTCTCTCTTTTCAAAGATAAAGTTAGAGCAGAAAGCCAAAAATCTCAGATTAAACCCTTTGAGAGCCGTGTTTATATTTGATTGATCAGTTTCAACAGCGGTAGTAAAGGCAGCCAAAAGCAATAAAATGTTCAACTTAATTAAAAACCTAATATTGCAAATCCCTGTAATGTGTTTTGCATATCATTCTTTTCTTTCCTCACAGTGTTGCCAGACTCTAGCTAAGTCTACTTTGTCATACAAGTCTAAAATGTCAAGAGCTGTGTTAGGACAGCAACAGTTAATGCTGCCCTGTCTCTCACCCGGAGTCCTAAGAGGACCCATTTCCCCTTGCTACCTGTCCACTGGTTCCATTTTCTGTGAGCTACTTGGGAAACAAGCTTGTGAACATTTCTTCTCCAAGCAGCTCACTAGTCTCTTACTACATAGGAAAAAAAAAAGATGAAAGCATGCCCATTTTAGCTTCCATTTAATTTTCTTAATGTTGAAAAACTACAGCTAATTATTTGGTGTTATATCAAGGGAATGTTCCAGTTACCAGCTCAAGCATTAGGAGTCATTTGTGTTAAATAAAAATACTTTATAAAACACACATTTTATGAATAAATCAAATCTCACTTATTTTAATAATAAAAAAGCAGAAATGAGTGTGTTGAGACACACTTTTAATCCCAGGATTCAGGAGACTGAGACAGGAGGATTACCACGAACTTGAGGTCAGTCTTGGATAAATTGTGAGTTTGAGGCCACTTGGACTATATAGCAGCAACTTGTCTCGGAGAGTACAGGGAGTTGGTCATAGAAAGCAATTGATTGTAAAATACACATACATCTTAGTGCAGGGAATTCTTCATTAGTTAACTCACTCAAGACTTCTCTGGAATCCTGGTCTTCCTTGGGGAGGAGTTAGAAATAGTCTTTCATGCCCATCATTACTATGTATATAATTCATGACTTTGCTATTATTTGAGGTTTATTTTAGGGAAACAGCAGTTGACAAGGCGTGGATCTGTGATGGACACTTTTCCTAAAGAGTACCACAGTTTCACTCCTGATTGACCAAAGTCCTGTAAGAACCATAGCACCGATCACATTTAGTCATCGCTCCATGAGCAGCCCCCAGACACTACGTTTGCTTTGTAGGTTGAGAAGAAATGACAGGCATGCTCCCTTCCTGCAAGCCCCTGAAAACATTCCTGTAAGACTCAGATGTGTACCTGTGTTAAGCTAGAAGCCTCATGAAATAATGTCTCCCCAAGTCTATTGAAGTCGGTCAAACCATGAGAAATTAATACAGATTTCCAACCTCCAGGGTCCCCTGTCCTTTTCTCTCCAGTCACTTGTGCCAAGTGGGGAGTCCCAGCTCTGGGAAGATTTGCACTCCAAATTCAAGACAACAAGCATTACATTACTTATTTGTTTGTTTGTTTTCAAAATGTGATATTAGGAAATGGTACCAGCCCTGGACTGAGAATTTATGATAGCCACATCCACTGTGTCTAAAATCAAGGCCTGGTCAGATACAGGGAACACCTGCTCTACAATATCTAGTCAACATAAGCTAAACACCACGTATGGCCTGCTTTGCTTAATTTGACAAAACCCAAGAGGGAAGCCATTATCTGAAGAGCTCTTTCCAGATCAAATTTTCCTAGAATGATTCAAGAAAAATGTGTGGTTCTGCTAGGTTTTCATTTACCTCTGAGTTTATCTATTTATAATGCGAATATCCATTACTTATTCAGGAAAACCACTTATTTAAGAAAGGCCCACCCAACTCCCAACTTGCGGTGAATGAAAACCAAATAAAGCACAAAAATGCAGAAAATGAAAAGGCTTTAGAGGCTGAAAAAGCTCTCTACGGATTAAAGTGTTGTTAGACTAAAACAAAGAAGATGTGTGTGTGTGTGTGTGTGTGTGTGTGGTGTCTGTGTGTGTGTGTGTGCACATGTCTGTGTCTGTGTGTGCATGTCTGTGTGTGTGACTACATGTGTCTGGATGTATGTGCTTGCCTGTGTGTGTATGTCTGTATGTACATATGTATATGTACGTGTGTGTGTGTGGTGTCTGTGTGTGTGTGTGCACGTGTCTGTGTGTGCATGTCTGTGTGTGTGACTACATGTGTCTGTATGTATGTGTTTGCCTGTGTGTATGTCTGTATGTACATGTGTATATGTACGTGTGTGTGTGTGTGTATGCACTTGTGTTGGGTCAATGGGACAGAGGCTAAAGCATTTAACTTGCTCTCTGGCAGCCCAAGCAGCAGATCTTTCCAGTCCCCATGACGGGTATTACCTGTTCCAATAGAGCGCAAGCCTTCTCTTCTGCTTCCTTCAGGCAAGTCTCCAAGTGTTCCAGTTGTTCCAAGGTAAATGCCGCCTGCCTATTGATTGGTAAGTCTTCCGTCAAAACAAGAAGCAAAAAACAAGGTTTTTGTTTTGTTTTGTTTTGATTTGATTTTGTTTTTGGTAGGAATAATTTCCTGAGAACCTTTTGAACAATTTTCTGAACTAAGGACAAGGTTTGTTTGTAGACTCATACCAATCGTTTCTTATTACTAACAAAGTACAGACTGTTACGAGCAACAACTCATTCTAAAGGGAAGGCAAAAAATAAGGAACAAGGAACAACTTCAGAGCGTGGGAATAAAACTGCCCATGGTAGAATTTGGTTCATTTGCAACTTTTGTTCTCCAAGAGGTTGGGATCAAAGTTTCACATCTGATAGGAAGTGTCACCTACATGCTAGGTGTTGAACACTCATCTTTCAGGAAGGTCATTTGAACTCAGGGATATGCGCGCCCTTTGATTTTTGCCTGTCCATTCCAAGAGACACGAGCAAGGGCTATTACGGTTTAGAATGAGCTTACTCTTCCCACACACAGCCTAGTTAATAAGATCCAAACCAGCAGACACAAACCTTTCAAAAATTACTCCAAAGTTACTTTCTACCAGCTATGGGATGAGTAGAGAGTTGGTATAGAATCAGTTATAGACCAGACACTGAGCCTTGAGAAATGTCCTAGCCATTCTCTAGCTAATGCGGCAACACTATTCACAGGTCAATTTGAAAACTTAGAGCAGAAAGCTCAATGGGAACAAGCACTCTGACCTCTCTGGGTCTGTGTTGTTTTCCTGCTGATGCTCTGGCTGGACAGCTGTTTCTGATCAAACTTACAAAGAGTAAACTGTGGTCCTATATAAAGATAGCAGCTTTGTTTTTTCTGGTTGATGACGCCATCGGTTTAACTTGTGTGCATTTCTTGGTAATACTATAGTGCCATCTGGTGGCAAATGGAACCAGTCATTTACGGTAAAACCATCCTGTTTGAATGTAGAGTCTTGAGGCTCTGCCACTGGCCGAGTGAAATCAATGGACCACCATAGAATACAGGACAAGAAAATGTTTCCAGGATACAACATATTTGTCTTCTAGACCAAAGTCTGCCGTGCACAGCCGCATAGCTCCCCCCAACATTTGCCTGTAGGGGGTGACCATTTTAGGCTAACACGGTGTTAGGGTAGGCCATCTGAGTCACTAGTCCCTCTTACACCAGTGTGATTCAGTTATTTTCAAGAGTGGGTTCATGAATGGTCAAAATACAGAGAAGAACTGATTGTGTGGGGCCTAGTCCCAGTGGATGCACTCTACAAGACCCCCACCTAAGTCTCAGGAAACAGAAACAGACTCAGGGAGACTAGAGGGGGAGGGGGAGGGGAAGGGGAAGGAGNAGGGAGGGAGAGAGAGTCTAAGAGCCTGAGGTTGTCTAAGAGGCTGAGATTGTGTTTTCTATAAATGACAGGGACACTGTGTTGAAATTGCAACAATGTGGTTGCCTAAGCAAGACCCGAAACAATGACAGCACCAACTGGCATGTCAGAGTAAATGAGGGAGTCTCCAAAGCTTCCTTCCACAGAAGAGCTGCAGCAACTAATGGCTACTGTGAGACAATCAGTCTTCAAGGACAAGACCCCTTGAAAGGTTCGTCAATTTCAAGAGATCAGCCCTAAACACCAAGTGATTTCCAGTCGGATGTATTTATAAATGTATGTATGTATATAATGTAACAATGATTTTTGTTTGTTTGTTTTTTGAGGCAGGGTTTCCTACAGCTTTGGAGTCTATCCTGGAACTCACTCTGAATACCAAGCTGGCCTTGAACTCACAGAGATCCACCTGCCTCTGCCTCCCCAGTGCTGGGATTAAAGGTGTGCGCCACTACCACCCACCTAACAATGATATTTTTTAATGGGTTCAGATGGTCTCAAAAAATCAGCTTCAAAACCAAGTTCTTGGATATTTATACTCAGAGATTAACACATGCCGTACAGCATTTTAGGCAGAAAGGGAAAATCATCAAGAGGTCCAATGATCCCAAAACACTGTGGGAAACCCTGCTCTAGACTTCTGTCACCAAGAACCCTCTTGTCTGACGTTTGATCTCAGGAGAAAAAAATTTAAAATCTGTCAAGATCAGCGAATCCATTTCTTCGTCTTTTTTCTCCAAACATTCCAAACTTCAACAACAAATTCAGCCACACGGGTAAGAGAGAAGCTCCACAAAGTCAAAACTAAGCAGAATCAAGTGTTATTGAAGATTCAGTAACAGAGGGCTTTCATACAAACAATTTTAGGAACTCGTCATGTATTCCAGAGTTCAGCACAGCCTCAGCGAGCCATAAAATACAGTCTGTCTCCTCGTCTGCACCACAGGCCTGAGCTTCCCTTCTATGCTTCCTGAAGCACCCCAAGAGCCCCCTTCACCGTCTTACAAGAAAAAGCTTATACAATGGCAAGCTCTTCTCAACAAAAAGCAACGCCATCACTGAAAAAAAAAAAACTTAAAAATCAAGTTAAGAATAAGCAAAACCTGAAGTTATGAGATTTGACTGGAGGGGCACCCTGAGTTCCAGAAGCCCTGCAAAGGTAAGATGCAGTTAATCACTGTTCATTTCATAGGTTAGGAAGGCAGAAAAGCAGAGATGGGGCTTAAGTTATGAGGATAAACCCTTGTAAACACTATACATCTGAACTACTCATAAAACCGACAGGCGAATGACGCTAATTATCAATCTGTTTTACGAAAACAAAAAAAAACTGACAAAAATGCATTGAAAGGGGACACTTAGAGCCTGCTCATAGAAATGGGAATTAGCCCAGACACTGTGAAATTCAGGATGGAGGGTCCTCAAAACAAAATTAGAACTATCACATTATCCAGTTATACCACTCTTGGGTATATACCCAGAGTCCAAGTCAACATACCACAGAGAGACCTACATATCCATGTTCATTGCAATGATGTTCACAACACTCACACTACGAAATCAGCTTAGCTGTCATCAGTGAATGAGCAAATAAAGAAAATGTGGCGTCTATACACAGTGGAGCTTTATTTAGCCATAAAGGAGAATGAAATTATGCCCTCGATAAAAAAATAAATGGAACAGAAGATCATTTTGTTAGGTCACGTAAGTCCTTCTCAAAGTGTGGCACATTTTCTCTCATGTGTGGAGGAAGGAGGGAAGACTTGAAAGTTAAGGGGACATTAGGGCTATGAAAGGGGAAAGGGAGAGCTGGAGGGAGAATAAGAAAAGGTAACAGGATGAATGTGATCAAAGTATGTTATAAACCAGTATGGAAATGATTCAAAAAGGGAGATGAGTGCATGACACCATACTGCAAAACTACAAATTATAATCCTGTGTTTACATAAGATGCTGCAATTTCCTAATGGAGAAGTTCCAATAACTCAGTAGTTCCTATTTCTAATTTTAGGTCTTAAATATCTCTACATAAATGCCAACTCACTCAAAACACGTGTAGTTAAGATGACCAAACTAAATTACTAGTAAATAATTTTCATCATCAAACATATTCTTTGATTACAGTAAAGTGCCAAGCAATTACACAGGTGAGCATGTATTTGGATTGCTAAGTTTATTAATGGAACAAACATAGAGACATTGAGTAGAGACTTGCTTTTGGTTGAGGAAGTTTTCTCATTTGAGTTTAGGGGAAAATCTATATTTCTCTCTCTGTCCTTGTTTTCTCTAATCTATCTGGGTACTTTCTACACTCTCACTAGTTCTTACTAACTTTATTTCTGTGTCCTCAGATGAC
The DNA here is from genome assembly GCA_001685075.1 of Bramus lutescens. Classification (NCBI taxonomy): domain Eukaryota; kingdom Metazoa; phylum Chordata; class Mammalia; order Rodentia; family Cricetidae; genus Bramus; species Bramus lutescens. The sequence continues at coordinate 248,634 of LOEQ01004064.1, forward strand.
TTAACTCTTCTGTGTCGTCCATCAAACTTCTTCAAACCTTCAGAGCTGGTTCAAGGTCCCGATGGACACAACTTGAGGTTTTTCTACTCCTAGCCTCGCTATGTGTGCAGAGGTCACACAGGACTTTGCTGAGCCCTTAACCAAAGCCAAATAAATAACTGTTGATTGAACAGAGGCTCAGCGGCTCAAAGACGGCTGTACCAGAGAAAGCTGTCCTTCATGCTGAGTGTTGACAATGGCCTCTTTTAGCAATACTTTCCATGTATGCTACCTCTGGCACTAACAGAGTTCACAGCCCCAGGAAGTTCTGCTTGCCAGGGTCAGGGGTGAGAGGAGGTAGCAGAGGGGAAGGTTATGTATGGCCTTGGGGTTAGGTGATGGTGGGGCTGTTAGAAAGAAAAAAACTTTAATCAAGTAAAATAGGCAAGCACTTCAACAGACGACACCTTCAATAAATATTAGTAATTGTATTAAACCAACTTAAAAAGAATAGTTTGGCACCTTCTCCTCCACTGCTCAGAGTCCTAGCTGGGAACATTCCCGTGGACTCCAGGGAAACCCTCCAGAGCCAAGCGTCTTGCCAACTCCAAAATGGCTCCCTCAATTAAGATATATCCTTCCCTGCTCCCATGTCCGTCCTTCCTCTATCTCAACCATCCCCGTAGTCAGACTGATGACTATCTTGAATATCGCCATAGAACCTTCATCCGGCGACGGATAGAGACAGACACCCACATTGAAGCACTGGACTGAGCTCCCAAGGTCCAGTTGAAGAGTGGAAGGAGGGAGAATGTGAGCAAGGATGTCAGAACCACAAGGGGTTGGCCCATCCACTGAGACAGTATGCCTGAGCTAATGGGAGCTCACCAGCTCCAACTGGACTGGGAATGAACGAGCATGGGATCAAACTGGTCCCTCTAAATGTGGTTGACAGTTGTCACAGACTGAGGGGCCAATGACAATGGCACTGGGAATTGTCTCTACTGCATGTACTGGCTTTTGGGGATCCTATTCTATTGGGATGTATACCTTGCTCAGCTTGGATATAGTGAAGAGGGCCTTGGACTTCCCACAGGGCAGGGTGCCTTGCCCTGTCTTAGGGCTGAAGGGGGAAGGGTGGAGGGTGTGGGGGGAAGCAGGAGGGAAGTGAGGGGGGGAGGAAGTGGGAATTTTGATTGGTATTATTTTTAAAGTAATAAAAATAAAATAAAAAATAAAGAAAAAAAGAACAGTTTGGCATTAAAAACTTCTAGTTGATTTAAAAGAAAAACATTAAAAAAGAATTCTCCCCAGTACATTTTATGCTCACACAAGAGTAGTGGAAAATTCTGTCAGGTACGGGATTAAGCTGTCTAGTGCAGCCAACACATGCATGCGTAGTCCTTGAAAAGAAAGTGGTCATAGACTCCACCTCTGTAGAGAAGCATTCTGACACAGGTCAGTTTTAGAGACAGTGTCCCTAAGATCTGAGACATCTAACAGGCCAGGCGCCCAGCAGGGCTCCTGCTTGGAGGTACAGCCACTTCCTTCCATATTAGAAATTGTTTCAGCAAAGTTTGCAATGCTTGAGCCTCCTGTCTGGCATCTCATCTCTTCACTGACGCCATCTTTTTCTCTCTGCGTGGTAGACACCCTGGGCTTCTATGTCTTCACTGATCTGCCATCTGCTGGGATTCCCTGCAGGTTCAGTATGCCCCTGCTGACGTCGCCTTCCTAACTCGGCCCTACTTCTGAGCCCTGTATTACAGGCACTTTTCTATCATTCTTTCACTCTCATTTTTCATGGTCAGGATTCTCTCACAGTGGAAATTTCATCACTGTCTCCAGTGAAACAGTGTTCATCTGTGTTGGGGTTGTCTTATGACCACCCAATAAGATATTAAAGTTCAAACCTGGAGGGAACACAACTGGAGGCTGCAAGAAGCTTCTATCAACAGGACTGAGCCAGAGGTGCTGGGGTGGTGGTGGGGGGTAGGGAGCAGGTAGGAGGGCACTGCCTAGGGGGCACTTTTGTCATCTGAGGGGTCCTGTCCTCTCTCTGGATTGTATCACTCCACTTGTCTGTGCCTGAATCTCCATGTTTCAACTAAGCAAGTATAACCAAGCAGTTGGCTATTCCAAAGGAGTAACTGGGGAAAATGAATTGAAGGAACTGTTCAAAGGTGTGGACATTGCTGACGTCATCGGGAGAGGGCTGGAGGAGACAAGGTCTAGACACACAGGCAGCCTTAGCCTTAACAAGACCTGTTAAGGGCAGTCAGGGAAGGAAGTGGTGAGCACAGGTGAATCTAGACAGGTAGCTGGAGGTAAGGAATACAGCCTCTGCTCCAGTGTGGGGACAGTGGCACAGAGAGCCTGACCTCTGACCTCACGTCTTTTTTTTCTATTTCCCTGACTGTTTCCCCATCTGGTAAGGAGCCAAAGGATAAGAGAACCTGAAGGATAGGTGCAGAGCCAATGCCTTTCCTGGAAAAGAGTAAAGGGAAGGAAGCAGGGGAAGAGGACAGGGGTGGAAAGCCCCAGATAAAAAGGGAAGTCTCAGTCAGAAGGAACTGAATTCCACTCCTGCTTCTCTGAGGCCAGCCTGGGGTCTGGACCTGTGATACCAATATCAGCTGTCAACAACAAAAAGGTCAGGAGCAAAGCAAAGACTTTGCTCAGGAATTCTTAGCGCTTCACGATAGAGGCTCTTTGACTCAGAGCATAATCTTTCTTCTCTCTCTCCCCCACCCTGCTCCATGAACATCGTCTTTCATCTTTACCAAAATTAAGGTTTGATATACAGGAACTGCTGCATGTTGGTAGCTTTCTTGGAGGGGGAAGGATGATAATTTGCAACCCTGTGAGAACTCACCCTAATTATCTTGAGATGAACACTCTCATTGCTTTATGAAACATGCATGTGGCCCCCTCCCCACATTTATCTGATGGGTATAGATCATGAAATGAATGCTTTGGTTGGTAGCTTTTCCAGAATTATGGCTTCTCAAACTCCTGGACCAGTTCCAAGAGGATCTTACCATCCACCAAGTCATCTGACAGAGAGTATGGATGCTTGGTTTCTCATAAACCAAATCAAACCCATTTCTAAGGATTAATTAGCCTTGCGTTCTGCATCAGGTTTGACTGTGGTTCTAGTCTACAGCATCACCAGCAGAGGAGAGTGATATAATAAGGGAATTGTGAGCTCATGTTTCAATTTAAAAGAAGATTGTTACCATGAAAGATGATACCATTTGTAAGTTTCATTAGTAACTTTTAAATAATGACTGTCTCAGAGTTTCTATTGCTGCAATAAAACACCATGACCAACAAGTAATTTGGAAAGGAAAGTGTTAATTTGGCTTACACTTCAGCATTGCTATTTATCACTGAAGGAAGTCAGGATGGGAACTCGGTGGTAGGAACTGATGAAGAGGCCATGTAGGGGTACTACTTACTGGCTTGCTTCCCGAGGATTGCTCAGCCTGCTTTCTTATAGAACCCAGAACCATCAGTCCAAGGATGGCACCACCCACCTGGACTGGGTCCTCCCACAATGATCACTAATTGAGAAAATGCCTTACACTTGGATCTCATGGAGGCATTTTCTCAGCTGAGACTTCTTCCTCTGTGATGATTCTAGCTTGTGTCAAGCTGACATACGGAGCCAGTCAGTGCAACTGACCCCTTGCCAACTTGACACACAAACACACATCACTAGTAAGCCACAGCCATTCCATTCTTATTCATCCCCAAGATTTTAAATCACTTTAAAGGTCCCACAGCCTTTACAAATTCAAACACATTAAAATTTCAGTTCCTTTTTTTTTAAAAAAAAAAAAAAGCCAGTCTCTAAAAATCCAAAGTCTTAGCCAGATGGCGGCAGTGCACACCTTTAATCCCAGCACTCAGGAGGCAGAGGCACGCAAATCTCTGAGTTCAAGGCCAGCCTGGTCTACAAGAGCTAGTTCCATTATAGGCTCCAAAGCTACATACAAACCCTGTCTCAAAAAAAAAATATCCAAAGTCTTTAAAATTCAGGTCTCTCCACTGTGGGTTCCTTTTTAAGAGGGAATAATCAGGGTACAGTCACAAACAAATCAAAGCAAAAAAATTCCAGCAGTCCAATATCTGGGAACCTCTCACCATCTTCTGGGCTCCTCCAAAGGGCTTGGGTCACTTCTCCAGCTCTGTCTTCTGCAGCACACACAGCTTGTCTTCTAGGCTCCGGCTGACTCTGCTCCCTCCATGGCTGCTGCTGTTCTTGGTGGTCATCCCATGGTGCTGACATCTCCAAAATGCTGGGGTCTTCTGCTGCAACCAGGCTGCACTTTCACCAATAGCCTCTCATAGGCCCTCTTCATGGTGCCAAGCTTCAACTTCTTTGTATGACTAGTCAATCCTGGGCCTTCAACTGCCACTGAAGCTGCATCTTCACCAATGCCCTCTCCTGACCTCACAGTGCCAAGACTCAGCTGCTCCTTATGATCCCTTCATGCCTTCGAAACCAGTACAACCTTGGTGACTCTTACACATTACCAAGTCCAGCTGCCAGCATGAGGGGCAACCTTGGCCACCTCTGGAACATAGCTTCTCTGTGCTCTGGGGAAGCACTTCCCAGAAGATTTCACCTCAGTGATGCCAGTTTCTTCTTAATCACCACCAATTTCTTAGCTCCAGCTGAGCAGCATCAAGTATCCCGCTAAAACTAATACTAATTTTTGCTTTAGTAGTTACGATACGTGCCATTCACAGCTGATTCTTCATCCCCAGATGACCAGAACCACAGACTTTTAATTAAAAATAACAAATGGCCCTGATAGACTCTTTAAACTTCCCAAGCCAGGAATCCATCTTCTGTACTGCTCTCAATATTCTTATCCCCCAAGCTCCCATGGAACATCCCACAGAGCACTTAATGCTCACTGGCTTTTCTAGCCCAAAGTCCTTCCACAATCTCCCAAAGACATGGTCAGGTCTGTCACAGCAACACCCCCACTACACTGGTACCAATTTGTCTTAGTTAGGGTTTCTATTGCTGCAACAAAACACCATTGCCAAAATCAAGTTGGGGAGAAAAGAGTCAGCATTGCTGTTCATCACTGAAGGAAGTCAGGACAGGATCCCAACCCTGGCAGAAACCTGGAGGCAGGAGCAGTGCTGTTTACTGGCTTGCTTCACATTGCTTGCTCATCATGCTTTCTTATAGAACCCAGGACTATCAGCCCAGGGATGGCACCACCCACTGTGGGCTGGACCCTCCCGCATTGAGGAATGGGGAGAATTGAGAAAATGCCTTCCAGTTGGATCTCATGGAGGCATTTCCTCATCTGAGGCTCCTTCCTCTCTGATTACTCTAGCTTGTGTCAAGTTGGCATAAAAACCAGCAAGTACAATGGCCTACACCAAAGTCTTAATATGTTCATTCTTATTTCAATTCTGCTCAAAAACCAATTCAATTTAAATATACGTATTGAGTGGTTGGGAAATTACCAAGTCAGGCATGGTTGATACTCACACCGAACTTGTTACTTTAGGAGTTCTGTCCATACGAAAATTCTGGGCTTTGGTTGTACATAAAAATAAGAAAAAGTTAGTAGTTACTTTAACACTTTTATATTGATTTATAATATATTATTCTGTACTTTGGGCTATTTTTTCTTCTCTTTGATTAAGACTTGGTTTCCCCAGGGGAGTGCACACCAATTGGTTATCCAATACCAAATCACCCACCTTGAAAACATACATACAAGTAACACCATATGGACTGAGCAGGGGTTCTGTGTAGGAATTTACTTGTATATGCAGACACATACATGCAATAACAACTAATGAAAGATGAGTCCATGAATTCGCAGGTGATCAGAGAGAGTACTATGGGAGAATTTGGAGAAGAGAAAGAGAAGGGAGAAATATAATTGTAAGCTCAAAAACTTTTGAAAAGTTATAAAAGCTTCAATCAGTAAGCAGCCACCCCAGCCTGCCCTAAGATGTCCCAGCTTGATCTCAAATAGTGTTGACCTCAAACAAAAGCAGGAGGGATCGTTCGAAGTCCCTACCTCCCATGCTTTACATTACTACAAACAGGGTCTGGCTGCAAGGACACCTGGATTCACATTGTATTTTATTAGGTCTATTTCAAGGTTTCTTCTGTGGTCTAACACAGTACTCTGCCATTTTGATTTAGGAAACTGACAAACTTCTTTAAGTGTTTGATGAACCACAAGGTCCACCCACTTGAATCACATGTATGCACAGTTATGCGTATAACTTTAGGATGAGTTCCATCCACAGTGTCGGAACTAATTATAAATCCTTTGTTTGAAAGGAATATTATGTTTCATATGCTTTGAATTTTTATGTAAAATAAACACAGTTCTGGACAAACATATCAATATGATTTTGATGATACAATTATAAATTATGCACGTGAGTAAACAAGCAATCTTTTCTTCTGCAGGAAATGACCCACACGCAAAAGAAGAAAATAATTTTCTCTTTCTGTTCAGTAAACAGCACACCTTCCAAACCACGCTTGGTTTTTAAAACTAAAACTTGCCAATCACCCATGTCAACCTTGTTGTCCGCAGACTGAAGACGTTCCTAGTGAGGCTATGTTCTCTTCACAATGAAGCAAGGAATAAAACAGAGCAAAATATCCTACTACTGAAAACTTCCTTTATTTAAAATATAAAGGACACAGAGACAAGTAGGTAGCTATGAAAGGAGTGTGGAGTTTCTACTTCCAAGACAGGGTTTCTCTATGTAGCCCTGGCTGTCCTGGAACTCACTTTTTAGACTAGGCTAGCCTCGAACTCTCAGAGATCCATCTCCCTCTGCCTCCCAAGTACTGGGATTAAAGGTGTGCACCATCACCTCCTGACTCTGGAGTTTTGACTTTATCTGATGAGAAATTTCAGGGTACTTGCAACAGTGAGAGTTTTGATTAATACTGGTGAGCTAGTCAATTCAAAGCTAATCCCAATGGTAACATCTGTACATATTTAACATCATTCAGGAAGAAAATGAAAGCAGACCTATAACACCAGCCCATAAAACATGAGAAGTCTGTTATAAATAAATTCAACTGTCCTATACCTGCTTCAAAAGACTGCAGTCAGAATCGAGTAGAGAAAAAGAAGATGCAACACAATAAAAGCTACAAAAGATCAAAAGGAAAAAAAACTCAAATATTCTTTCTTGGGGGGAAGGGGGATTTTGATTTCTCTAATTAAAATTATACAAAACACATCATTCGCTTTGAATGGTTAAGATCTTTGGGAGACAGAATCTTTTTCACACATTATACCAAAGTTTACATTTTGAGTATGTGGGCATATTAATCAGCAATTCATTCCCCTGCTAAATGTCACTCTTTGAGAAAATAGAATGCCTATAGAAAGGACAGTCGTCAGGTCACGATGCAGGTGACGTGATACAACTGTGTGCCCAAGAGGTCTGTAATTTTCCAGTTAGTTTTGTTGTATAAATTATCACTATATTCTGTATACTGGCAGTGTTCAGAGGGTGACAAATGTTTTCCTGCCAATGGTGTTTAGATTATAAATATATAAACATTTTAAAGATGCTCAAGAAAGCGAACTGCCCTGATAAGAATGTCCATACTCCAACGATGCTGTTCCCCAAACCCAGCAAGGAAATCCTTAGTTGAACTTGGTGAATAATGAGAAAGGTTTTTTTCCCCAAGCCTGGCATCTGAACAGACTCTCTCTCCTTTTCAAAACCGAGATCAGAAGGAGAAATGGGTTATGCACCCTTTTGTATCAGATAAAAGCTCAGCAACAATTTCCATAGAGCATTCCAGGCTGATAAGGCAGGCAGAGGACAGGCACAAAAGCTCTTTTTTTTTTCTGTAAATTTCCACTTCTATCAAAGTCTCCCAGTCCACCACTTCCAAGAGGCAGGCAGAAGAATACTAACGGGAAATACAGCTCACGCAAATGTAGCTTCTGAGTGAGCCTCAGTTTCCTCACTTGAGGAATGAAGCTCTAACGTCCCTTCACTTTCAGCCCAGGGCGGCCATCCACCATACTGCTCAGCCGCCTTTTGTCTCCCCATGTATTTGGAGAGTTTCTCCTCTCACTCATTCTAGGTCTCTGAAGGAGAAGCTAAGAGCTCTCAAGTTTCCTTTGCAGCAAGGTAGAGCAGGATGACACGGACTCTACCCTGTCAGACACATCCTCTTGAGACTCCAGTGTGGATGGAATGTTGAGAAAAGATAGCAAGCAGATTAGAAGATGGTCAGCGAGGCAGGGGCGTGCTGTTTCCAGAGGCTGCAGCGACATCGGCATTGGGGGTATATTCTATACTCAGGCTAAGTGACAAGCAATGCTGGGTCCCTGCTTAGAGACAGTGGTCACAGGCTTGTCATCAGACTGCAGAGTAATAGACACAATTTCCAGACTGGATTCCCTGACCTTCCTCATGAACCTTTGGAACACCCAATTATCTTCAATAACCCATTTCCTCTTCATTATAGCAAAAAGGAGCCTGCTGCTATTAAGGACAAATGTGACTAGTTCGAGGTCTTTGAAATAAGTGTCACTCATGTGTATGATTTCGTGTCATTGATTGTTTAGAATTCCCATTTCTCATCCATGAAAACAGAGGCAATACCTCCAGGCCAGGACTTCCACGGTGACCCACAGTGGTAAGCAAGATGGTAACCGTTAATAACGAACGCTCTAAAGCTGGTGTTTCTAGGATGTAGCTTCTGGAGCTCACAGCTCCAGCATAGGCTAGGGGATGATTAAAAGAACACAAGGCTCGCAGAATGTGGTGATTATGATACTATGGACCTGTGTGATCTAACCCTCCCCAGACAGCAAAAGCAAAGCACTATGAAAAAGCAAATGTTTAGAACTGCA
>LOEQ01004064.1:257526-272987 GCA_001685075.1 Bramus lutescens
TTAGGACCTGACGGACTAAAACACAGCCTGTCTCTTCTCCTGTCACTCAGTAGCTTCAACCCATTTCTTCATTTATTTATTTTGATTGACATGTTCTCTGGGCCAACTAAGGGAAGCGGGGAGGTAGGGAGAAGAGACGGTGAGCAGTGGGCCAGGGCCAAAGAATCAGGTTTCTCAGGAAATTGTGCAGAGACAACTTGGGGGAAGCTATCGTGAGAGATGGAAATGTGTGCTCAAGGAAGAGAGGAAGAAATACTATTTTTAAAGAAGCTTTCGCACCACCCCGGTTGCTGTTTATTCATGTGACCCCAGCTTTCATGTGTCTGAGTTCAATGGACCCAGTTAGAACATTGTTTCTTTTCTGAACAGTTACATTTGTAAAAATTGATACTTCATGACTTGGCAGTATCACAACAAAGCTTCAATATAGTGATTTGTTTGGAAAATTAAACTTAATTCTGTCTTGCAGGTTTTTTGTTTGTTTGTTTGTTTTCATCAGGCTCTTTGGTACCTTTTAAAAATCTAAGACGAAGTTGGAATCTTGGTGACCTTACTTTTCCTGTGTTGGAAACATTTCTCTGTTTGGTGATTTTGGCATTATTTTATATCATTGTTAATTATTTCCAGCCACATCTTAAAAATAAAATAAAAAGAAATTCCATCCAGTGCTCTGGAATGCACAGGGGCAGGCAGAGGCAGGTAGGACAGACCTGAATAGGGCTATGTCATAAGGGGGAGCATGGCTATAATGGCTGAAGAACTGTCTGGACCTTCTAAAGCTGCCGTGCAATCAGTGTCGATTTTCAGATGCACATAACGGAGGGAGAGGAGGAAGCCTAGGGTGGCTGTGAGGGTCCTGGTGTCATGTCTGTCAGACTGATGTCTTCTGTGGTCATGAATTTATTATGAAAAGGATAGCGTGCACTAACATTGGGAATGATAAAAGTGACCCTGAAGAGGCCAGGTCAGTTTACTGAGAACAAAACCAAGGTCACTTTAGATCCCTCCATGTGTGCTAGCCCAACACTGCCTGTGTTTTCCCAGGACACTGAAGAAGAGCTCTACCTGATTCCTGCTATCCCAACTGCAATTGAAACTGCATTCAAACTGTTGATGGCTCCCAATTGCCTCGATTGTTACGTAAGATAAACTGTAGCAAACTGTTCCTTTTCCAGCTTTTCAGACTTAAAGCTCAGTTAGTCATTTTTCAGACGCAGCGTGTAAAGTTGAGCTGTGATGTAAATTGCAGAGCAGATTATTTTCTACACAACATCAACAAATGAAGGGCATTTCACAAGTTGAAAAAAAAATGTCATGCCAAATTGTCTGGGTTTTGCTACATCCTTTGGATGTGACTTTTAAAATTGTAAGCGATACAGCAACTACTGAATTGCAAGCAGAAGGGAACACAGTCTACAGGGACAGAAAAGCGTAAATATTTCTGTGCTTTTAATGTTTCTAAAGAATTAGTTTGGGGCTGGAGAAACATTTGCTTTTTCCTGCAGAGAACTGGTGTTTAGTCACAAGCACCACATGTTGGCTCACAACCACCCGAAACTCCACTTCAGGGGAACTCACGCCTTCTTCTACGTCCGCAGGGCACCGGGCACACAGGTGGCACACATACACACACATACGCAAACCACTCATACATATGAAATAAAATAGAACTAATTTTTTTTAAAAAAGAATCAGTTCCGATCCTACAGCCACTAAATTTGCATTACTAACGTTGTGTAAATAATTACATGAAAAGCATATTTATAAGGTAGCAAAAACATGTGTTCTTATAAGGCAAGGAATAGGAGTTGAAATTTCTTAGGTGTTTTTGATAAACTATGATATTATTTAAGTGTTTAAGTACACCTTGTGTATTGTTTATTGCTACAACTTAAGAATTCTATTTAAAAGCAATTTTGGAAGATTACCAGGTGCAATTTTTAAGAAAGTAACTTTTTGAACTATAGCCAGATGCTCAACAAGTAAACGATATGACTTTTAAAATATACCAGGAAGAAAACCGAAATGTAAATGATAGAGAAGTCTAGACAGGCAATTCATTGACACGGGTTTAAAACCATCTTCATCTTCAGCTCCTCTCCACTGCCAACAGCTTGTGACATCTCCAGAAAGGCATTAATGGGGAGCCACCACTCTATTGATCTGCTTCAGATTCTGTTGAAGTTAGTTCAGTGAAAAATAAAATCCAGAAATTCCCCCATAAGTTGTGCACAAAAGAAGAACACTGACCCAGAGGAAACATCTCCAAAGTTTTAGACAAACCAGAAGATGCATGTGGAAGTAGAGGTCACCTGACACCAGCCACCATTTCCCAAAAGATGCCCTTGACCATACACAGCTCTCCAATTCTTGAAACTGCTCGTTTCTTTTTTCTTTTCTTTACTTTGTTTTTGTTTGTTTTTTTCCTGAGATATGTTCTAAGTAGAAAATATTCTTCAGGTTCTGGCAACTTAGTCCATCACACAAGAATGTAATGTATCTTGTTAATATTTTCTCTTGATTATGTGTCAAAGTGAGGGGAATTTGGCTATATTAGGCTAAATAAAATGAATCATGTATTTAAATTAAACTTTTAAGGCTTGAAATTGGTTAACAGGAAATTTAAACTAGAAGAGTTTGAATTTCGTGACCAGCTTACAGTTTGTTTCTCCTGGATGATGGTAAGCTTAGAGAACAATGCTGAGAGTGGAATTACCCATATACATGAACTAGACATCGAGTCTCCAGATCACAGTTTTCTATGGATGTTCTCAACTCATGAATCCAAACAAAAACAATAAAGAAGGACACTCTTACACAGAGTAAGTGATGTCACATGCTGTTTGAGGACAAGAATGTAGACTTTTCTGTTTTGTCAAGAGGGTGTGTAACAGAGTTTCCCCATCTTTGATAATGAATGGATGCCAAAATTTTCACTTGACACAGAGATGTTCTAAGTTTAAATTTTATTTTATCAAAGTATTTATTTTTCCCTAGATTCCTCTGGAAATGACTGAATAACAAGAAGGAGGAGGAGGAAAAAGGAGGAAGAGGAGGAGGAAAAAGAAGGAGGAGGAGGAGGAGGAGGATTGATGTGATTCAGGTAGACTGCTGATGGCGTCACAGCTCTCTGGATAAGAACTTGCGTGGTTTGAAAACCTGCATGCACTGTACAGTTTGCTTTCTTCATTTTCTCTGAATCACAAACCAGTTCTGCCACTTGGACCTTTGAAATCTCAGAAGGACATGTGGCACTTTAACAAGGAAAATTACTGTGGATAACTTTGTTTCTCCAGTCTTTTTTAACAGGAAAGAACAGCCAGAACACCTGTGGAAGTCAACCCACTCTCCACAGAAGAGGAGACCCACTGGGGTTCAGGTCATGGTCCATAAGGACCTACTGCAAGATGATTGTAAGTAGTTCTGGCCCCTTCAGGAAGAAGGCTGTCACAGAGTCACATTTGAGGCAAGCAACAAAGAGCAAACAGGACTTAATTCCATTAATGTTTTAATCCGAAGAATGTTATCAGATCACATTTAATTTAAAAACACCTTCCAGTCTAATTTCCCTTTGTATGAAGTTAAGACTGAATCAAGAAGTTTTTTTTTTTTTTCTAACTGAAGAGAATGAGGGATGCCGGTACTGAATAACATACTCAGAAGAATAATTCAGGTGTTTATCAAGCGTATTTAGTTTACACGGCCTAGAACAAAATCCCAGAGGCTAAAAATGTACTAACAATTTCCCACAGCATGGTGGAAGTTGAGAATGAGAGTCTAGACTCTTAGAAAACAGATGTCAGTACCGTGAGGTTGGGAGAGGCAGAAAGAGAGCACATTCTTGGTATCATTTCTCTGTGGATGCCCTGGAGCTGAAGGTACAAGGAGCCACCTCACCTGGGTGCTGGGAACCTAACCCGATCCTCTGCAAGAGCAACAATCACACCTAAGCGTTAAGCCATCTCTATAGCCCTGGATATAAAAACTTCAGACTTAAAGATATTATTTTATTTATTTATTTATTATGTATACAATATTCTGTCTGTGTGTCTGCCTGCAGGCCAGAAGAGGGCACCAGACCTCATTACAGATAGTTATGAGCCACCATGTGGTTGCTGGGAATTGAACTCAAGACCTATGGAAGAGCAGGCAATGCTCTTAATGGCTGAGCCATCTCTCCAGCCCCAACTTAAAGATATTATATTGCAATAAATAGCACAAATAACTTTTTGTAACTTATTTTGAATATTTCTAACTGTTCCTTAAATAGATTGAGGGAGTGGAAGGTGATGAGGTTCTTCTTTAGTAAGAGTGGAATTTCCAGAAACTAACTTATCTTGTCATCGCTATGTGTTCATTCATGCACAGCTTTGAGAAGTCAGCTCTTTGAAGCCACCAACTAGACAACCTTGGAGAATCCTTTTGTTTCTTTAGCCCTCACTGAGTAGAGATAATGGCTCACTAATCAGAATTATTAAACATGCTTTGAATTAGCCAATTTTCTCTGTTAGCCGATTGAACATAAACACTTCAGCTCTCATTGAGAGGTCCTGGCTCTTATCGCCAGCAGCTATTTAACTAACTTATTAAGATAAATTAGGCCGATGCGCTCCCATCTGCCTGCAGAGGCTGAGGGCGACCCTGTCTATGCCTTCCCTTGAAGTCTCTTATCCTTACTGTTTGCCTCAGGTCTCCCCAGCTCTCTCACAACCTCTCATCAAGATTATAGCATTCCTCACCCCTTTTGGGAGAGCAGGGTCGGATAATGTCCTAATGCTTCTGCTTTGGGAGGATCGGCTTCTCTTGAGAAAATCTTTGTCAACTTCAATCTGTTTCTGGAAGAGGGATCTAGAGGTATCTCCATGGAGAGATACCTTGCTCAGCCTAGGCATGGGCCGGGGAAACCACAGATTTGGTCCTGCTTCAATAAGGTGATGGGACAGACTTAGTTGACTTCCCAGGGGAGGTCTTAACCTCTCTGAGGAACAGATAGGGGTAGGGTGGGGGAAAGGGGGAGGAGCAGGAGGAGAGGAAGGTGGAACTGGGGTTGGTATGTAACTTTCAGAAGCGTGTTCTCAAATCAGGTTGACTGATTCTGCGGTCCCCAAAGACACTTCCCTTACTCAGCCTGCTTCAGAAGAGGAGCAAGTTAGATGTGGAGTCCGGTCTTATCTAAAGCATTAACGTAGAGGAACCCTGAGTCTCCCAGAAGCAACTTCTCTCCTACTTCTGTCCGTATAACTGTCTCAACACTGCCACTTTCACAGAAAATAACACGTCTGCACTTCACAACACTAGTGTCCTTCACCCCCAAATAATACCAGTTATTTGGAACTTTTTGTCATTTTAAGGAAGCAAATGATGGAAAAATATGGCCTGGGCACCTGATGGAACAATTTCGCAGACAATCCACTGTTGCCATTTATAAAGGTCCTTTGCTCCACTGAACCCTCCTGGGGGAAAAACATTCTATGTGTAAACAATCTGTTCCAAAGACACATGTTTTCTAAATTTCTTTGCTTGTTGACATTTAAAAAAATGAAAACATATTTGCGTGAAGACAGAACCTTCTGGTTCTTATACATTTACTCTACCAAAGAAATTAACAATGAAATAGGTCATCTCCAAAGGCCTAGGAAGGATCATTTCCTTTCCAGTTCTTTGTCTGCCTTCATTTTACACTGTCTTTTTCACAGCTGTGATTCCCATGATTCCCAAATTAAACAGAACTTATTATTAAGATGAGATGCTAATGAGAAAGCTAATGCTAAAGCTAATTCCTTTCTTTTTTTTCTTCCTTCCTTCTTTTCTTTGTCTCTCAACAGTATTTCTTTTCTCAGGTTTAATTCTGGTCCTAAAAATCTATCTTGGTTTTGAGTTGAAGTTCCTGCCCATCTAAACATGGCTGAAATGTCTCCCAGGCTCCTCATAGGATCTTAGGTCTTCATCCTGTGATGTAGTTTTGGACCATGTTATTTCATTCTCCAGCCCAGTGGCAGAAGCAATGCTGACTGCTGGATGAAGCACTTCTCATGGACAATTTGTCCCCTCTTTTCTGTGGCTATTGGAAGTGTGTGCTCAGCTAAAGCATCAATCCAGAGGGGCCTTTAGCGCTCCTCTGAACCCCTCTGTCCAGTACTTTGGATGGGTTTTGTGGTGAGGAAATACATTACTTAGATAAACAAAACACTAAAACATCAATCATTTGCAATAGGTAACTTTGAAAACTTTAATGTTAAATTAAATGAAAGCGAATTGGCGTTTCAATCTTGCTTCATAGTAACTCAAAAATGAAGCTACCAACTCGAAGGATGCCGTCATGCTTTCTTTTCTATGCACCACTGAATTCAAAATTGCTGTATAGTATCCAGGCTACAGAATCTAGACCCAGTGAGGTGAGACAAGTGTAGGGACAGGGCTGGAGCTAGGGATAGGAGAGAATGTTGTGAACCAGCTGCTTTCAGATGACAAGAGCTCAGTGGGCAAGCCACTATGCAGAAGACAGAACAACAACTGGAAACTCTAACATCCTACTTCCAGGATCCGGGGAGGAAATAAAACTCATTTACTCCAATTGTATCTCACAGTGGAAGATGGGTTTTGTATGCTATTTGTTGATTTTAGAGAATCCTTTGAAAGTTTTCATTGTATCCATTTGTTGTACACAGTTGCATGTTACGTAGGAGTACTATTCTCCATGGATACAGCATACATGTCAAGCATTCCCCACCATGCTTCTTAACCCTCTGCCTGCTTGCTTTTCTGTTGCCGTGTGCAAAAGACATTTGGCTGTCATGTCCCAACCATAGTCTCTCGGTGAAGGATGCCAGGGAATGAGTACATGCAACCAGGAACCTAGGAGGAGGAACTCAAGCACAGACCATGGAGGAACACTATTTACTCGTTTGCTCAGCTACCCCTCTTAGGATAACATAGAACCAGCTCCTGCTCAGGCTGACTCTGCTCAAAGTGAGTTGGACCCTCCCATCAATCATTATTCAGGCCAATCTGGTGGAGGGAACCCCTCAACTGAGGCTCCCTCTTTTCAGGTAACTCTAGCTTGTGTCTATTGACAAAAACTAACTAATAAACCTCTCCTTTTTCACTCCCCTGCATATTTGTGTTTTTGTGAGAAAATGTTTTGGATCAAATATAGGAATAAATATTTTATTTATTTTAATAAAATATCTTATTTGCTTCAAGTTTACAAAACATTAAAAAAAACTTATCTAAATGGTTAACAAGAGTTAGTTTCTCTTCCTGATTTCCCTCTTGCCCACAATCTAGAAACAATCCAAATGCCTCTCGAAAGAAAAATGGATAAAGAAAATGTGGTACATTTACACAGCAGAAAACTATTTGGTGGAAAAAAAACCCACAATGGCATCTTTAAATTTGCAAGCAAATGGATGGAACCAGAAGAAAAAAAAAATCCTGAGTGAGGTAACCCAGACCAGAAAAGACAACTATACAACTATAGTATGTCATGAGTGGAAACCAGACACACACACCTAGACAAGGATAACCAGCCTACAGTCCACAACGCCAGAGAAGCTAGAACCCTCTTCCAGAAACAGATGGAAGCAGATGCAGAGATCCACACTAAACACCGGGCCGAGCTCCAGGCAGAGGGACGGGCGATAATGTGAACAAAGGAGTCAAGACCATGGTACCATGATGAGGAAACCCACAGAATCAGCTGACCCAAACTTGTAGAAGATCACTGATTCTTGACAGACAACTAAGAAGCCTGCATAGGACCGGACTAGGCCCCCTAAATACAGGTGACAGTGGTGTGGCTTGGGCAGTTTTGGGGGTCACTGGCAGTGGGACCAGGATCTAACTCTACTGCATGAACTGACTTCATGGAGCCCATTCTCTATAGAGAGATACCTTGCCCAGGCTAGGCATGCAGGGTGGTGGAGGGCGGGGGAGGACCACAGACTTGGTCCTGCTTCAACAAGGTGATGGGACAGACTTAGCTGACTTCCCAGGGGAGGTCTTAACCTCTCTGAGGAACAGATAGGGGTAGGGTGGGGAGAAAGGGGAGGAGCAGGAGGAGAGGAAGGAGGAACTGGGTTTGGTATGTAAAAATAAAGTTTTAAAAAGACATTAACTCTTCTTATGAATTTTCAATCACAAAATCTCCCTCATTAGCTGACCACTAACTTTGATTTTGTGACCTTGTTAAGTTAGGGTCAAAACAAACTGAGCTGGAGAGAGAGGGGCTCTCTCTCTCTCTCTCTCTCTCTCTCTCTCTCTCTCTCTCAGAGAGATCTGTCCATCGAGGTCTGATAGAAGATGGTGCTGATGGAAAGAAGGCAATGGGGTCCCAGCTCATTTCAAAGGGCCACTTGGCAAGTCAGCCATCACTACTGAATGGTCCAAGCCACAGCCCAGAGGCCCCACATCAAGTTGTCACAGGAAACCTGTCTCTGAACTTGAGGCAAATGCTTCCAACGGAAGGGAATTCCTGAAGAGAAACTCAGCTATCAGACAAATGAACTCATAATGGATCTCAGACCTAATTATAAAACCCCAAACTATGAAACACTTAGACAAAATCTTGGGAACATATATCTGTGCCTTTGGGCAAAGAGTCCTCAGATGAGATACCAAAAGCATGAACCGTGAAAGTAGCCATTATTAAATTAGAATTCGCCAAATTGAAAACTTCTGCTCTTCTGAAAACACTGTTAATTGAACAAAGAGAACAAGCCAAGACTGGAGAAAGAGTTGTCAGAATGACAAAGAATTCTCAATACCAAATGATGAGAAGCAAGCAATACAACATACAAGTGAACAAAATGTTTAAGTGCCAGAGAGAAAGGTGATATGTAAAATGATTAACATCACTTGTTACTTAAGGAAATGCAAGTTAAAAACCACAATGAGGTATAATTTCAATATCTAAAAAAACAAAAATTAAAAGGGCTAACTTTACCAGGTTTGGAAACAATGTACAGGCATAGAAATTCCTCATGCCTCTGGTAAAGGTGCAAAAATGCCAGCAACCGCTTTGCAAAACAATTTAGCAGCTAAGCAAAATAAACCAGAGCTACATCATCTGACTCAACTATTCCACTCCTAAGTATTTGCCCAAGAGGGGGGCGGGGAATCATTTCCATACAAAGACTGGAATGCTCACCATGTGATTCAACCATTCCAGTCCTAGGAGTTCACCAAAAAGAAATGAAACCATATGTGCATACAAAGAACCAGCCATGACCATCCCTAGTGTCATTTGCAAGAACCCAAACCTAGAAATAACCCGAACATCAGTCAAGAGGCAAAAAGATAAACACAGATGCATATCCCACACAAAGGAATCTGAGTCCACAGCAAGAATGTACTGCTGACATACTGAAGCACTAATAGACCACAAGGTAACTTTTTTTTTTCTGAGTCAAAGAGCTTGATGGAAAAGGTAGCTTCTGTGCAGGGAGGGGTTCACTAGACACAGAGTTTTAAGGTTGGTGGACAGCTCTATCATCCTCATTGAGAGGATGACCTCACATGGCCAACTGTGCACCAAAACGTGTGCTCTTTACATTTCTCCATTATGACTCTGGAAGAGAAACCAGAAGGGTGAAAGAAAGAGAGGAAGGAGGCAGGCAGAGCAAATGTCCTGAGCTATTACTTTTTCCTTATTAAAGTGGCAAACTTTGAAATCTAGCCCATTTTCTGGAATTCTGGCAAATCTTTCTATTTAAATATACATAGAACTACAGGTCTGTGTTGCTCTCATTTGAAGAATGAAAGGACCTTGAAATCCATTGACCAATGTTCCTTCAAAGTGCAGGGTCCTGTTGATACCTTGATTCATTAATGATTTGAACTTCTGCTCATCAAAGGGAGGGATCTTCTAAAAGCCCGTTGTAGAATGTGAAATTTTGGAGGAAGAAGAAAACTGGCTGCTGCCTCTCTCAGACCAACTGCTACAGGAAGCTCAGAGCCAATGACTTGACATGACTTAGGGCTTCTCTTCCCGTTGTCACTCAACGCGGGTTCCATTAGATAACTTCAGGTCATCTTGTAAACCCAACTATAGAAATTAAAAACCCCAAAGATCTTTTGTGTCTTCGACACTAAACTAATAATTCTTTAATGAAGTTGTCTCTAATTACAGCTGGGAAGTAAATAGCTTTGCGATAATCTTAGCGTGCCTAAGCCCACAGTCATATTGTGGCTTTTGGGTGTGCCTCTCTGTTAGTATTCCCCACTTCCAGGATTGTCAAAACTAACTGGAGGAGAACAATCCCAAACATTTTTAGGCCAACCCTCTGTATGATAGAATTCTTCTTTCCTAAACAGCATCAAACAAGATAATTTACATACTCTGGTGTTTTCTGTCAGATGATAAAATGGAGCAAAGACATTTTACTTCTCTTGCTTTTCTATAACATCTTGATTCTCTAACTGGCTCAAAGGAATAGTTTGAGATACATGGTGGCCTCCTGGTAGCCTAGAAGTGAATCTACCTCCCATTAGATTGTCCTGTAATGTCCCTATCAAATGTGAACACATTTACTTCACCGTTCACACCTGTAAGCTCCTTGAGCCTCCCCGAATCACCATTTCTTAATAGTTAACAGCATAAAAAAAGAAAATCACCAACGTAATGGCGATGATTCTTGCGCTCCATTCATGCACTGCTGTAGCAGTATGGGGGGGCACACCCAGCTCTAGGCCTGCACCTTAGCCCTTAATTGTTATTTCAAATAATAATTGACAGAGAGTCATTGAGATGTCTGAAACTGGGTTATAGATTTGTGGAGACTAATAAATAAAGCCCATCTTTTTATGAATTCACAGCTCACCATAGGATGTGGAACTTAAAATCTTAAAAGGACAGTCCCCTAAAAGCAAAGAAGAGCCATATGTCCATGTCAGTGTGACCAGCATATATGTGCCCATATGCCTACATGGCCAAGAGGACCTCACACAGCTGAAAAGATTTCATTCATCCTTCATATCACCTTCTTCCCTGCCCAAACTAAAACGAATGACTTAATAGATGCATCTGAATGCCACCCGTGTTTTTGTGCCTCATGCTACATACGTGTTCTGAGGTTTGTGGCCATATATCTGACTGGCAACTTCCAAACATCGACCTACACACAAGCATGGATGACATGCTGAAAGAGAGTTTAGAATTCCAAAATCTTATTTTAGGCAGACACACACACACACATACACACACACACTCTCTCTCTCTCTCTCTCTCTCTCAGAGAGAGAGAGAGAGAGAGAGATCACACTGACTAGGTCTCTACACTGTAACATGTAAAATAAAGAATTTAGAGTTTTTTTCCCCCAAATGTTCTGGCCATTTCAGAAGGAAGTAAAAGTAGCAGAATGTAAACTTTACTTGTGAGATAAAACAGCCTTTAAAGGTTCCCTTGAGATTAACCAGACTGAACAGCGGTACAATCTGTTCTGAAAACCTGCAAATCTCCTATTTCGACTAAAAAAAGGGAAGGGAGGAAGGCGATTCTCCCTGTGGGAAAGCAGGCAGGGTGGTCGCCTTCCCTTCGTCTCCTCTCTTCCTTTCTCTCATCTCCTCTCTCTTGCCCATCTGATACCGGGCTTACAAATGTGTAACTTGCTTTAGCTTGAGCCTTCTTGGCTTTTCAGTTTCTACTCGATTCTTCTAATCGTCTTCAATGAAAATATTCTTTTTCCATTGCCCCCAGTTCCTTTCTTCATATTCTTTCGCTAAAGCCACTCCTCTCAGGCGTTTCTTAGCACCAATCCATGGTAATGTGGCATGTCACCAGAGTTGCCCTCATTGCTGTCTACACTGTGGTCCTGCAGCAAATCACCTTAACAGCTTTTCACGTGATCAACATTTTCTTCACCTGGCTCCCAAGGTGTCCCTCACCCTTCGAAATATACGTGGATCAATGTGCCTTATAGTCCTTTCCTTCCTGTCTCCGCCCAAATACCATCTTCTCCCTGGACCGGCCATGTGCATCTGATTTACAGTCAAAGCTCTCACCTCACTGCACTTGATTGTCCCCTGTTGATGTCACCACTTCCTGACATTGTACATGGTTTATTTACTTATTATGTCTGTTCCATAACAGCCGACCAGGTACATTCCTTAAATGTATAGGAGGATACCATCTCCTCTTATCTTTGTTATTCTGACCTTGCCAACTTCTCCACGTGTTCAAGTGTTGAGGATCAAATTTAGCGTCTTGCACATGCTAATCAATTGATGAGCCACTGAGACTGAAAGGTTGGTTAACACGGGTGGGAAGAATCAGTGGGCAGATGAGCACTTCAATAAGCTTCGGCGGTTACCACATTCAATTGCACAGTTACCAGCTGGCGAGCCTTCCTCTAGAACGCCAGCCTGCTCAGTTTCTACCTTAAGAAGTAAATCTACTTTTTCCATTTTCACATTTATGTGAGTGTTTACTGCTTACTTGTCTAACATTTCAAAGATATTAGCACCATTTAAAAAGGTCCACAAAGCAATCAATGACTAATGGGTAAAATTCATCCAATTTTCACTTAATGGGAGAAGACATGAGTTCTAAGAAATCTAATTGCTTCTCTTGAATGATGCGTACACCAGTAAAGCATGGTATTTGGCTGCTTCCTATCTGGCAGAGTAGAGAAGAGCCTCTTTACAGCTGTTGGGAACATCAACACGTAGCATTGCATGAACTTAAGGATCTAGGCATTCTCACTTTTCATCTCTTCTCATCTTCAAGCAGTGTGCCTCACCCAGCTGAGGGGCTTGGGAACGATACCATATGGTTCCAGACTACAAGCTTCCGCCATTTCTTCTTAAGAAGATGTTTGAGTTCTGTTGTCTTGCTGAAGGTTTGTCATTTCGGTACACCACACTCAACACTCCCTCTTCCAGGAGCCTCTGGGATTCTTTGTATTTCACAAGAAGTTTTTAGATACCTCTCTTATAGCCTTCGTTGAATTTAAGGGTGTATATAATTGTGTACCTGTGTTTTCTTGATTTCTCAGTGACACCTTTATAGGGAGCAAGTACCGTGCTCTATTTATCCAACAGCATGCTCAGCTCTTGTGAGTAGAACATACTCAATGGTTTTACTCTGATGAGCCATGCATGTACAACAAAACCCACCCTGTTTTCATAAAGCATGAAGCCAGACTACTGACTTCAAAACAAGAGAGCATTGGCCACCTGACAATAACATTTAAAGGTCATGAGTCATAGCCTCGGGGTACCCATAGTAACTCAGCATACACACCAGAGACATGTATAATAATTAAACAAAGCTTCAGCAAATCTATTAGCCTTGAGATAAACAAGGTGGAATTAACAAATATATTTCTGAGTCTGTTTTCATCTCTGTGTTTTCTTGTTTCAGGATTCACAGGAAAACTGAAAAGCTTCATTAAATATGCATGCAGTCTAGTGATCTCACACAAGGCTGGAAGTAGTTCATTTTCTCTCAATGCCTTACCGGAGCATAAATATCTCTTTCCATTTAATACACTGTGTC
Source organism: Bramus lutescens (assembly GCA_001685075.1). Taxonomy (NCBI): domain Eukaryota; kingdom Metazoa; phylum Chordata; class Mammalia; order Rodentia; family Cricetidae; genus Bramus; species Bramus lutescens. The sequence goes on from LOEQ01004064.1 coordinate 271,022, forward strand.
TGATTACTAGGCTTTTCCTCCATGATTTTTACATTGGAGTAGTAATTGGTGGCTATGTGAATCCATGGTTTCAGCACAATTGGTTTGTCAGGACAGCAGGCGATCACCCCATTCTCGCAGGAGGTCCTCAGAAGATGCTTTTCTGGTCCTTGGATTTGTAGGCACCCAGGGTCTCACCCTCCTTTGTTTAGAGAAGTTAGAATCAAGTCTCCAGGGAATGGGAAGAGGGAAAAGGAGAATGGCAGGCAAAATCGGGAGACCAGTTCGTACCAGCTCAGAAGAGAAACTATTAAACTGAACCCACCTGAGTGAGGATCAAGAATGGCAGTAGAACACTTCCCTGTCTTCACCCCCAGAGGCCCTGATGGTCCCTGCGCCCCACAGTTGGCTCTGTATATGAGAGCAAGAGCCCATAGGACACCTGGCACTGAGAGCAGCGTCCTGCTCTGCCCTGGGCATCACTGTTGCTTCACACTGGGTTGTTCATGTCACAGTTGATAACCACAGGACACGTTGTCCACCTTCTTAATTGTCTGCACCTCAAAATATCAATCCATTAGGCGATTTCTTCAGGGAAATTTGGAGAAAATGAAAGCTTGCTAAGTTTCATTGTTACAAAGTGGAAAATAAAATGAGGAGGTGCATCTTTGGAGGTTTGTAGATTACACATTGAAACAAGACTTTTTACATAAAAATACAAGAATAAAGTAAGTTGTCCATTCTAGTCAGGAACCTCAGGTCTAAAATGAAAAGCAAAGCTCACACAGTCACTAAAAGGAAGACACAGTCTAAGTCAAATGAGGGAGAATGCACACCCCACACAGGAAATTGCCCTTCAGGAGACAACTTCCACAAAAAGGGTACAATTATCTCACTCAAGATTTGAAAGACAGGGCTGGAGAGATGGCTCAGAGGTTAAGAGCATTGCCTGCTTCTTCCAAAAGTCCTGAGTTCAATTCCCAGCAACCACATGGTGGCTCACAACCATCTGTAATAGGGTCTGGTGCCCTCTACTGTCCTGCAGGCATGCACACAGACAGAATATTGTATACATAATAAATAAATAAATATTTTTAAAAAGATTTTAAAGACAATTCTAAACAGAAGCTATTTCTATATTTGAAGGGAAAATGTGTACCAAGCCCAAATGTAAATTTTCCAATGATTTGACTGCAGATCAATGAAAGAGGCCATTTCTACGTCCATTCCTGTGTTCAAAGTTGGTTGCTAATTTCTACTTGGGAAACAGGTTGAGAAGGAGTGCCCAGGCATATCCGTGAGCATCCTAGCTGGAGCATGGGGAGAGTACTGCTGTTTCTCTAGGTTTCTGAAAAGAAGGCTGGCTGCTTCAGTACCCTATGGATGGGTGAGTTTTAATTCTGACAAATGTACAGCAAGAACATTTTTACTCATTTGACAAGAGCACTTATTGAAACACAGAGTACATCAGGCCTTGCCCTGGGATCTGGGAAGACAGAATTGTCCACAGCAAAAGGTCATTCATCGGGAAAGGAAAAAAAAGGTTTCTTTGATGTTTTCCCCCAGACTTTAAAGAAAGGTTATCTTTGAAGTCTGGAGTGAAGGTTACTTCATCCAGAAATTTCCATGGATTATTTTTGGACAGAAGAAACTGAAGACTCACCTGCATCTCCCGGGGTTTCAAAGTCTGGGATTACAACTTTCTTATGGTGACATCCTCCCATCTTAAGCCAAGCCCATTGGGATCCTCTGTCCATGGACAGACACCAACCACCCTCATTCCTTAGAGATTTGGAATCCCTGGCACAGCTTTACTGCCCATTGTTGCTAGGCAACCACAATGGCTGCAGTAAGGACAGGTAACTGCCCAAAACGAAGAAGGAGGAGGAGGAAGAGGAGGAGGAGGAGGAAGAAGAAGAAGGAGAAGAAGAAGGAGAAGGAGAAGGAGGAGGAGAAGAAGAAGAAGAAGAAGAAGAAGAAGAAGAAG
>LOEQ01004064.1:273035-312922 GCA_001685075.1 Bramus lutescens
AGAAGAAGAAGAAGAAGAAGAAGAAGAAGAAGAAGAAGAAGAAGAAGAGTTGTTTTTTTTTTAAAGCAGTTACAAAGTCATTAACTTCCCTACAAACTTCTCACAACCATCCAGGCTTGAGAACAGATGGAGGACACAGAACCACCATTTCTGCAAACCTACCCTAAGCAGAAGAGGAGCACTTCATTAATACTCAAAGCAGAAGATGTGTAATGCCAAGGATGCGGTTGTCACTCTGCTGTCTGGCAGAGGCACACACTCAGAAACAGACAGGCTTAAGCCATGCTGGCCTGCTGTCCCCGTGCCTTCCCACAGGGAGTTCCATCTGGCTGAGGGACATCTTCACAGTCCTTTCCTAACACAGGCTGGAGCAGGTAGCACGTTCCACTACGTCCACCCAGTCACCGTCACAGCCTATCTGCAGTTCCCACTGCTTCTCAGAAGTTAGCAGCCACTTCCTCCCAGCCAGGCGCTGCACTCTTCCACCAAGGAGTTTGCAGCCCCCACCTTCTGCTTTGATAGATTCCACGCAAGAGCCCTGAGGTCTTGATCCCTATGTTCTGCATGCAAACTGCTCACACAGCTCATACCAAAACATAGCAGGTTAATAAAAGGACAGTTTTTCTAACGGTATGAATAAAGTTAAAACGAGTTGAGCACTTGGTGGGCCCGGTTAAAAAGTCAATACTGGGTGTGGGTGTCAAGGACATACAGCTGGGTCACAGCATTTGGGGGATCAGAAATACATCACCTTCCCCCATACTTTGACTTTCTTTTTAAAGGAACCATGTGAAATGTTTGGGTGTCTTCCAAATCTAACAACCTGCTATTCCCTTCTCCCATCTCATCGAAGCCCACAGAGTGGATTGTATTTCCATGCGCTGTAGACGTGGGCAGATGCTGACATGTAGATAGTCCCCAATAGTTTATGAAAGGGAGGTCAACTCAGAGTGGCTAGTGAGAGTCACTGTGAGCATTAATTATTTATAATGCTTATTAATCTCACTGATCAAAAAGAAAGGAAGAAAAATGTGACCAGTGCAAAGCAAGTTTAAAAGAAACCTGAGTTTTACGTTCTTGCTCCTCCAAAGAACACTATATGGGAAGCCCTGACAAGATGGTTAAGAAGCGCTCAAGTTCACTGAAGACATTTATGCACAGAATTCTAGACTAACCAGGCTAATAGGATCAATCATAGCCCCTGTCATAATTAAGTTAAAATCATGCAAATAGTTCTATTTTGAAAGTCTGAACTACATTTCAAGGAAATCCACATTTTCTCTAAGTCTAAAGACATAACTGACATCTATTGTCATCATTAATATTGCTTGAAGCCAAAATCAATGTAAGCTCAGAAAAGCTGTTAAAAACTGATAGATATGTGTATATATATGTATATATATACACACACATATATATATATATATATAATCTTACCTCATAGCCTGTCAAATACCTATCCTTTTTCTTGTTTTTTAGAAAAATATTTTCAAGTTGTGGGAGAAGATTGAGCACATGCCATGGTTGGGAGGTCAGAGGACAAATCACAAGACTCAGTTCTCCCCTTCTGCCATCATGGGCCCAGGGGAATCCAACTCAGGATGTCAGAGCTGGCAGCAACTACCTTTAACCGCTGGACCATCTTGCTGGTCCTCTAATTTGTATCTTTTCTGACAATCAGAAATCACGTATGTACACATAGGTGCTTGTGGAGTACGTATGTTTCATATATGCTGCTGCCAATTAGAGTTAAATGAGTTGGTTTTAATAGGGCCAGAAAAGACAGGCAGAAAGGAACAAAGTAATGAATGGGAAAATAGCAAGGCAGAACAAGAATGAAATTTTGGTGAGGTGACATTGACACTCTATAATAGGAATATTACGGTAGCAATCTTTGGAGTCTGCTACATTCATGTGTCCATTCATCTTTCATTTGTTTACTTATTATTTACCAAATATTTACTGAAAGCCCTGTGCGCTGTACATAGTGGTACTGTGAACAAAATCAGGCCTGCCCTAGCTCTCGTAGAACTGATGACTCAGCTAGCAACAACCGGCTTATTATTAAATAAATAAATAAAGTGGGTTTGGGATTCCAGGTATGTTTTTCTCACTCAGCAGAGGTAGGCGTAACTAGGAAAGGAGCAAACTGAAGTTGTTCGAGGGGTACCTCCTGTGTAGGTACAATCCTGCAGAGTGGTCCCGTCTCTAGAGAAAGTTCTAGAGACGTTCTCCAAGTTCTCCTTGCGATGTTTTGGAGGCTGCATTCGGTCCGTGTATTTGTGTTTGGGGAGGAGGAGGGAAGAGGGAAATAAGATGGAGAACCCAGAGTGGCAGCCCATAAAGAGGACCAGATGAGGACCAGAACAATGGAGACATCGCCCACGGACTAAAAGGAAAAGGCTTGCTGTCTGTCCCGGTGAGAGCTGGCTCCCTTGTCAGCATTGTTTGGCCCTCTTCCCCATGAAGCTGATTGCTTGACACAGTGGGTCTAATTACCTCCAGGCTCCCATCTGTTTTCATAGAGAGGAATGTTTATCTGTGTGAGAAGAGACTTTTCTCTATCCGTTTTGTTCCTAAACTCTTTGCCTGGAGAAAACAGCAATAAACATAAAAGCCTTTATTATGGAGCAAAGATGTAAACCTTCCCTATGTGGTTTGTTTATGGCAGAAAAGGGGAGTTCATCCACCCCTGCCCCTCCACTGAAGCATTGGTTGTTAGAAGCCCCTAGCAATAATGTTTTCCTCATGCCCTATACTGTAGCTTTATAGGGATAATAAGTTCAGGTACCTGGTCCTCATCACACAAGCTCAGAGAAAACGGGAAGATGATGACACGCCCTCATGCGAACCGCTGCATTCATTGCTGAATCCAAGGATGGAATCTGAAGCCTCCAAACACTTGAAGTCCTAGATTTACAGTGGTTTGTTCACTTTTTGCCTTGAAAGTACAGAGGCCCTGGGTGGGACTGGTGCCAATTCGTGGATCTGGGCTAGTGTTCTAAGTGGTTTAAGCAAGACAAAGTTGCTGCCATCCAGAAGTCCTTACTTTACTTGGTAGAGGCAAGTGCACACCTACAGAGAGTCATTCTGAAAGAGACAAGCACTAGAAAGCTCTAAATAAATGGGTTAAGAACAGGACCAGGAGGTGGACATGATCTGGAGCATGGAGTAGGGGAGGTGAACAGACATGGGACACTTGCAGGCCAGAGCCTCCAGCAGTCCCAGCATCAGGGGCACAGGCTTGCACTACTCTCTTGACCTCGTATCTTCTTGTATCAATTAATTCAAAATCTGTATCAAAGAAGAGTTCATCTTGTACATTTCTCTTGCTCCACAGAGTCCGCTAGCATGCCCTTTGTCCGCCCTCATCTTGCTGGCTCTCTGACCCAGGAGGCTTGGTTCTGTGCACTCCGAACCCTCATTAGCCTTCTGTTAGGTTTAGGTTGGAGAGGAGCAGGAGGCACGGAGTACCCTGCCCCCACACCGACACCTGCTTGTCAGGGTCTGTTGGCTACTCTTTTGTTTAATCAAACCAAAAGTTTATTCCAGAATGGTAGAAGCAGTGTGTTACGTAACTAAGTGTTCATGACGAAAAGGGGTGGGGTGGAAAAAAGAGCAAGGAACATACAGGAAAGACTGTACCTCCCTGAAGAGCTAGCCAATGACAAAGGGGGGGGGACATGATTCTGATGTCATTTTTTAGCCTAATGGGCCACTCTGTCTGAGCTGGTGCCCAACCTTGCAAGACTGACCTACCTACCTACCTACCTACACACACACACACACACACACACACACACACACAAGAAAACAAACAAACAAAAATTCCCCCAAACAAAATCTTCGTGAGTCTGAAAGGTACTTGGAAGCACTTTATGAAGACGTCCTCCAGGTTGTTCCTGCTGCGATACTGTTTAAATCTCCTTCCGACGCTTTGTTACTTCAGTCTCTGTAGAAACCTTATTCCCTAATTATGTCTTTATTAAGTGTCTCAGAGATTCATTAGCTGAAAAATTCAATGTTAATATATCAAATAGTGCAGTTTTGTGTCTTTGATAATTTCCATAGCCTTTCAGTAGAGAATCTAGTGTCAGATAAGTAAAGACAAACTCGTTAACAGTAGGGAAACCCAAGAAGCCTCAGAAAAGTCATCTTTCCTTCTAGAATTTTCTCGTGGCTCACAGCCAGACAGACAAAGATGCTGTTATGCTTGTAATTCACAAGTAACAGAAAAGACAGCTAATGGTAATTAACTCACAAAGAAATTGGCTTAATCACATAGCTGGAAGGCTCAGGCATTAAAAATGCTTAGGTTTTCTAGGCCTTGTTGACGTTATTATCCAGCAGCATTGTTCCAAGTTGCTGTTCTGAGAACAGTGTCTTATTCTGAAGGCTTGGGTCCCTCAGGGATAGCAGCTAGCTTCTAGCAGCGTCTAGGACTACAAGTGATTTTGTTCATAGCCCAAGATGGAGAGAGGATTGTCTCCTATAATCTTAGAACTGAAGCCCTATATTGTATTCTGATCTGGCAATCTGAAATAGCTAGAACCCTACCACTGGATCGGTGTTTATTGTCTTTAACCTAAAATATACGCCCACCCCAAACCAATAATTATATAGGTGAGGGAAAGACCCACAGAATTCAGCTTTGGAATTATTAGTAGGATCAATTTCACTCAAGTTATGTAACCAACATTCAATGGGGAAGGCTGAAATACATTGATGAAGATCTAACCACAGTCCAGCAAAGGATACTATTTTCATAGAATCTGTATATAATTTACATAGTTTTTTCAGTTGCTTATATAGTCAGGGACTATATAGTATAATCATGACTATATAATATAGTAGAGTATTGACACATATATATTCTTTATGTTACACCAATACTTTTAAAAAATAAATACTTAATGAGATGCATTCAAATGCTTACTAAGGGAGACTGGGTATATTCAGGGCGGACAGGGAAACAAATCCTTTCCAAAGTAACCTGTTTTAAAGGCCTTTCCATCTGGGTAGTGATAAACGTAATAAGGATAGATATGCTAGTTTATCATAGTTGACACATCTTTTAGTCAACAGCATATTATTAAACGCTAGGGAACATTTAATATAATCGTTTCTACATAACTAGGCAATACGTTTCTAAAGATAGATTTTACAGCCTCTATCTTTTATACCCACTTCAACAGTCTGTCTATAAAAAAGGATAAAACCAGTGACTTTCTTCAAGAACTCAATACTAAAGGCACAGCATCAAAGCCTGCAGTTACTCTCTGTTAAGAGCATTGATACAAGATTCTAATATCCCCAGTGGAGCTCAAGGCAGGTTGTGATTGTCTATGAGGCAGCAGTGAACAGTGTTTTCAAACCGTCTCTGCTGGCTTGCTTACTTGTGGCATCTACATGAAGCAAATGTCTTTGGTTATGAACTAGGACACGCCTGTCAGCTGTAAGAACTGAATTCACAGCAAATGGTAGCAGCAGCTGAGGAAGCCATGATGCTCAGAAATGATATAATTTAGTACCTGGTATCATAAATGGTAGCATGAATAATAAAAATGTGGAGACAAACGTTGGGGGTTGTGAAGATCAGAAAAGCAAAGTAGCCAACTACTAAGGAGAATTTTTACCTCTACCAAATCTTCAGACTGAATGAGCGAGATCCTGTCTCCTGGGCATACCAAGAAGACAATATCTGAAGTTCAGGGAGAATAGTAATGTTATAAAGATGCTCACACCAGCCGACTGAGCAGTGGGAAGAGCTCAGCTTGAAGCTCTGGAGTCTGAAGACAGCTGACAAGTCATGTCTTTAACATGGAGGTCACACCCTACATCCTTAACTTGGGACAATGGATTCTCAACTTTCCCAATGCTGCAATCCTTTAATACAGCTCCTCATGTTGCAATGATTCCCAGCCATAAAAATTATTTTCATTGCTACTTCGTAACTGTAATTTTGCTAACGTCATGAATCATAATGTAAATATCAGTGTTTTCTGATGGCTTCAGGACACCCCTGTGAAAGGGTTGTTCATTCCAATGGGTCGTGTGACCTGCAGGATGAGAGCCCTTGGCCTAGGTGATACCACTTCAGGACTCAAAGTGAATCTAAGTAAGCTAAGAGAGGTAGAAAAGATGACTGGCCGGCGTCTCTCATTACAGGGAATGTTCCAGAGCTCTGAAAGTGTTAGCCGTGTTGAACCACAGTGAGCTCATTGGCACATAGTTCAGAGAAGCAGTCTCTCTCATCATCTGCTCATCTCAGCCTTCTTAGCCAATGTGTGGAAACTATCAGAATAACTTTCTTCTAAAGAACTGCAAGGTGCAAAGAAATATTATTTCGGTAGCTTTAATTTAGAAATATTATTTTGGTAGTTGTTTTAATTTAGGGAAGGAAATGAATTAGTACCCACAATGTAACCCAAAAAAATAATCTCAGAAAGGTTTAATGTGTGCCAGACTAAAAAGAAGAAAAAAAGATTTTCATTTAAAAACTTTTTATTATTTATTTTACTTTATTTTATTTTATAATAAATACTAAAATGTCCACAAATATTTATTAAAATATGGTTTCATTATTTTTTATTTTTAAAAGTTTATTGCTTTTTAGATAGTTCACTCAAAGAGATAGCAACTATTGTAGTCTTTGGTGTTCATCAGGCATGTTCAACCCACAACACACTGGGAAAAACTGCCTGCAGCCTCCCCAGCACGGCTTGACCCATGAGTCATTACTCACCCTTGCAAGCCGATGACCACTATTTTATCATTTTATAGTTCTGTGATTACTATTGATCTTGATTTTATTATTCCACAAGGTTAGTGAGATGCTTACTGAATCCCAAAGCAACACAGGTGTGAAGCCCTGGGAAGTAGGATGATAGAGGCAGCACTGACTTCCATACATCACCGCTGTCATCTCCAGATGATTGTCCCGACCATCCTGACTCTCATTAGCAAAGCAAGTTATGTGAACGGCAAACCCTAGTCCTGAATGGAAATTGCACTTAAAGGAAAGAACATAATTCAGGGGAAGAAAAACCACAAATCATGCTACTACGTCCTAACAAATGCCACACATGATGGATAATAACAGTTAATAGGCTGTTATTTGCTGCCACCTAAATATTCTGGATAACAACACACAATGACATTGGAGCTTGATTTTTAGATTTTCATTATCGAAAACATTTACTGAGCTATGTTACAAATTAGTGAGCTATGTACCAAAAGTACAGTTCTTAAAATATGAAGGATATTAGGTACAGTGCTGGAGCTCCTTCTGAAGCCTGTTGTCTATGTGACAGGAGTGTCTTGTGTACCATTGTGAACGGTGCTGTAGGCAGTTTCCCTGCAAAGTACCCAGGCTTCAAAGACCATCCCTCAACGTGTGCTGCTCAAAACAGATGATCAGCAAATGCTTAGCAATAAAATACCTTCCTGGCAGTAAGAAAAATGTTGACAATAATAAAGGCAGCTTCTCATTCTCTATGTATCAGTATCAGCTGTCCCTTTAATCAAGAGAAAGTTCAATAAAAGGCTTTCTGAGGATGTTCCAAGAACACACACATCCTCATGTCAGAACGTTCCCAAAATAAGCCATCTCATTTGGCCCCTCACTGGGAGGATATTGAATTTCCTCAATGATTCCACTGTCATTTTGCACATAGCAGATGCATCAGCATGGCAACCAAACAGCCAGCGCAGACTATTTCTCGCTTCCACTATAAGAACCGTTTCCTTTCGACTGCTGATTCACCTCATGGCATTAAAACCAACAGCAGACATCCATCTCACATGGAGAGATCACGGGAAATGGATTCTTACAATCTCACCACTTGAAAGGGGGTAATCAAAGAAACAGTCTCAATTAGTTGAACACTGATGACACACAGATGAAAGACACAACTGAAATGGTGGCGTACTTTTCTCTAGGTCATCTGCTTTCCCTTGAAGCAGTTACTTCCCCGAACAATATATAGTTTTAATTAAATGCCAAAGCTTTCTAACAACTAAACGTCATTGCCTTCAGACTTTTCATGCCTTTAGAAACTGATCTTTAAATATATATATAGAAGGCCGTGTGATTTATTTTTATTAGCACAAATATCAAATTTTGCCAGCAGGGAAACCTTTGGAGTCTATTAGCCATTTGTTATTCTAAAATATACACTATTACACTCCATCTACTTGAATACACACCACATATAGGGATGAAACTGAACACCCAGTGGCAAATTTACTACCCTACTGGCTCATTTTAAGATGTAAATGTCTATTTACTTGCAGTAGATCTTGATGAGAAATTAAGTACTTTGTAGAAATGTCCAAAAGATGCTTGTGAGAAGTTGGAATTTGAAAGAGGTGTGTCCTGGGGGGAAAAACATCATGTTTGATGGTTCTTTGGTGCAGAAAAAGCCTAAGTTAATTAGTTAGGTGGTGTAATTAGATGTTACGGTCTAGCACCAGTGTTCATGGGATGCCAGTGACAGTTTGCTCTTTGGATATACAACTGTTAGAGACATCAGGATTCTTAAGTTTAGGCTAAAAATAATTGTAATAGAAAACCCTGTGTCATATGAATGTATCAGATTGCATTAAATATCAAATCCTATATAGAATCTGTCATTAAAATTCACTACATATAAATCCAAATATGTGTTAAAAGATTACCTTTCCATATTAAAAATTTATTCATTTCAATAATTAAAAACATTTTAAGACTGATGAACTCTTTTAGAAATGAAGTTTGGAACATGTAAAGATTGTATATTTGGACAGAAGATAAACACCTTTCATCAGCTTGTTAAACAAAATGCATACTGCAAAACACTGAAACATTATTCTACTAGAAGAATTCTCATTTCTCAAGAATAATACCCACTACTCCCTATCTAATAGGATTTAAAGTCCAAAGACCGCTTAATTTGTCAGAAAATGTTGGACATCAAAGGGAAGAGTTAGAAAAGATACACCATAAAAGCAGAAAAACATAGATGCAGTGACCGTGAGGAAGAATGAATGCGGAGCCTGAGAAACACTGTGAGGGATGTGATGTGGCTGCATCCACTTCATCATGGAAAACAGACACAGACAGAGCTGTGACCTCCTGAGAGCCAAGCAACGCCAGCCTCAGTGTGCTGTTCATATTGTTTTGTTTAACTCATAACTCTGACAATTGTTCTTCATTGCTACCTCCTCTGACTGTATCAGATAACCCATTTTCATGTGATCTTACAGCTAGGAAGTAGTCATAGTCCAATATTCAGATACATGTCCTTTGGAAACTAAAACCCATACTTTTTACTACTGGGCTACATCTGTTCCCTATATCTCGTCATCACCCAAAATAGTATTTGATTTTCTCAAGCCATAGAACTCAGGTTCACCCACCGGATCAAAGGGCAGAATCTGTCCTTCTGGAAAGTGTCCCTTCCATTCCAAGCCACTTCCTCATTTCTTTCCAGAACAGGCATCAGCAGTCGCCACTCTACCTTCCCTGTGGTTCATCTTGTTTTGTCTGTCAGAGGAATGAGAAAGGGGTAGCTACTTAATCTGCAAGTAAGATTCAAGAATAGGTTTCTCTTTCTATTATTAAACTGTCACTTATGTAGCAAGACTGGACAAATATTTTACTGTGGGTAAATGATTGTATTTTTTTTTTAGTTGAAGTCTACAATTTAACTAATCTCAAGAACCAAAATAAAACAAAAAAATTTCTGCCAATGAGAAGCAACTCTCCAATGACACTCTGGACATAGAGACATACCTTTGATGTGCCCTAAAGGGATGGAATGTAGAGACAGCTCCTAGTGGTACTTATCAGTCACAGAGCTACATTTCCGTCAGAGCATCTGTGTTTGGGCAATTATGTCATGCTGCCTCTCTCAAAATGTTCTGAAATTTACACACACATATGGCAATAAAAATCCCAAGTATAGTGTGGCAAGGCATAGTTTACACTTTTGATCTCAGAGGATTTCAAACAGCCTCATGAGAATGTCACAAGGAAAGCCAGGTTGAAACAGATGTAACTGCCGCTCACACAGGTGTCAGATCTGGCTGACGTCCAAGGGTTCAGAGTACAAATTATCTGCGTCCTCTCTACATGGTGCAACACAATACACCTGGACACTCTGAAAGCTCAAAAAGAGAAGGCTGAGGTAGAACTCCTAAGCTGTCCCTTCTTGAGCTTTACCTACCCCTCAGGGATCATCCCCGAAGGTCGTCTGACATTGAATTACCTATTCCACTCTGCGCATGCGGTGTGCAGCTTCTCTAAGTAGGACAGCCGGCATCTTCCTGGAGTGCAGATGGTTAGTCTTTGTTGGGGACAGTGTTCCTCTTCATAGTCACAGAAGGGGGTTAGTCTGGAGTAGACTGACCCCCCCCGCAGAAGGCATCTTATGCTTGATTTTGTTGGAATTGTCCAAGCTGGGAATTTCTTGACCTTTACTACTGACATTGAGACTTCTCTTAATGAAAAGGTGACAGTAAAAATTTGTAACAGCAATGCAATAATGTTTTAAATGTCTTAAAGTTTCTCATTAACATATAGTAAGTACACATATTGATGGTGTTCAGTGTGACATTGCAATGCATGCACACGGGACGCACCGATCAAATCCAGTCTGACCTTATCTACACACACCCCTTCCCAGGCTCACTATTTTATATCCAGGTTTGCTGCTATGTGCATGGCTTGGTCCTGGAAACCTGACTCAGGAGACCAGAGAATAAAGAACGGGCAGACACAAGGACAGAAAATCTGGGATTGGGCAGGTTGTGCTTATTTGAAGGAGGTCACCAACTATGCAAATCGAGAAACTTAGTGCTTTTATTCATCTCAATCAAGGAGGCCAGCTTCTAGTGTAGCAGCAAGGAGGTGGGGTGGGTTTAGCTGCTCTCTCTCTCTCAGCAGAGGGTTTCTGCAGGGGAGTTGCCTCAAGCTGCAGTCTTCCTGGAGGAGGAAGCTGTGGTTCTTAGCCTGTTCATGCCCTGGTCAACTGTTTGCAAACACCAATACTTGTAACAAGAAAAAGGCTTTGCCATCTCTCTGAACCTCATGGTGAGGGAGGGTTTACCCTAGCATGGGGATTGACATAGGCATTGGAGTATTTGACATGGCCATGCCCATGCCAACAGTACATATTCCCTCAGTACTTCATCCACTCCACAAAACAGGTGGACTTTCCTGTTTTAAGTTTCCATACATAAGAAAAAAACATGAATTACTTACCTTTCCATGTCTGGTTTATTTCATTGAATATAATTCTCAGCATTCCCATCCATCTTGCTACGAATTACAGGATTACATTCTTCTTTATGGTTAAATAATAGTCCATCATATATAAGTACTTCATTTTCTCCTGAGGCGGTACTTAACCCAGGACGGGCGGGAGCCCAAGTGTTAAAACAGTAGAAGAATTATAGAAGGGAAGAAAGGGTTCTTTTTTCTTCCCAAATTATAATTTTAGATCCTTGACCATATCAAAGGAGGGGGTCAAGCCAGACATGCATTGATTTCCTTATATTAGTAAGACAACTTAAGTCTTTATGTACAAAGAGTGTTTAGAGACAAATAATTTTATTCTAGAATGGGCAGCTCCTTTCTCAGCAGGATGAGAAAGAAAATAATGTCTATAAGCCATTTTAATAAACTCATCTTCAAAGAGATTTTAAAATTCAGAGACATAAAGATGCATAATACTATATAAAATATGTGCAAATAAAGCAGCATACATTAAATGTATTTGGAAAATATAAAATATTCAATTGATTATTTATTATCAATTGGTAAATACATGATATATTATCATGGGGTTAGATATTTCTGAATGCAACTTGGCAATATCAAAATTTCTTACCCTTATATCTTTAATACTGCTAGATATTTATTTGAAGAAATACTCAGGGCAGCATTCCATGGCTGATGTAGCAGGATCCTGGCCAACATGATGCGTGTCCCGCTAGAGTGACTGGGAATTATTCAGTAGCAGTCCCCCAGAAAAGACTGCCTGAACGAAACACCTTGTGAACAACATGGTAGAAGGCACCATGCAGCTCCGCAAATGATAATTCCTATTTATATTTATTGGTAGAAAAGTGCCTGTGATGTAGTTTGAAATAAAGCAGGGAAGCCATAGAACCGTGTATTGTCTACGTAAAGCTGTACGTGCATAGGCTGGTGTGACAGAAGATGAATGCACAGACATCTTTCAAAATATGATCACTTTCAATTTATAGGATCTTTTGTTTTCTAATGAAGGCTTCATTTAGAAAAATAAAAATCTGCCATTGTCATAGTTTTCTGCCGACTTGATACAAATCTAGAAGTACCAAGGAAGAAGGAGTCTCAATTGAGTACCTGCCTCCATCAGACTGGCCTGTGGACATGGATGTGGAATGTTTTCTTGGTTGCTGGTTGATATGAGAGGGCTCAGTCCTCTGTCGGTGGTACCTTCCTTACACAGGGGGAGTAGGGCTTGTGTTCTGTCAGGGAGGCAGCTTGACAAGCCAGAGAAGAAACCAGGCAGCAGTGTTCCTCTACAATTTCTGCTCCACACCCCTACCTGGTGTTCCTGCCTTGGCTCCCCTGGATGATGGGCTGTAACCTGTGAGCCAATTAAACTCTTTCCCCTGAGTTGCTGTTAGTCTGGGTGCTTATCACAGCAACACACACAAACCAGAACTGGCAGATTGCAATTTTATAGTAGAAAGCAACAGAGCTACTGATAGAATGATTTTCAAAACAGTTCCCTCCTCTTGAAGACACCGCTTTAAACTCATCATAATCTGCTAACTGTAGCAGCATACCACTGTAAAATATTTTGTTGCTTAACGTATTAACAGCCTCTACTGATAAATGGCTCTTTTCTGAGCCATCTTGGCAAATCATGCCCTAAAATTGTGCTTCTGGGTTCTGTAAATACAGTAATATCATTAATCAAAAGGGAACTGGAAATTAACTGTCAATTTTCTACCCTATCCCGCCTTCTTCTAGGAGAATGACTCAGAGAGACCAGCCCTGGGATTCTGATTACTTGACTGAGAAATAAGCCTTTGGCTGTTGTATGTAATCAGTCGCTGGCTGCTCATTGCCCACACCTTCTCTTTTGAACTTCACAATGTGATGGATGTTGGGCTCTGCAGTAGAGATGCAGCATAAGCCAGAAGCTCTCTGACCACGCCAGTAGCTTAGTAGAGGTAAGCCAGGGCCAGTCATTGTTGAAGGTCTCAAACCATAACTGCAAATGCCTAAACTTCTAGAACTTCTAGATTAAGGATCTAAGAGACAGACTGTCATGATTTGCCACCTGCATTGTTTAACAGTAGACTCCAAATCACCTCTCCTGTCTGTCTGTGGTAGGGACATTTCTGAGCCCATCTCACTACCTTTGTGAGGCATGACTTCCATGATTATGCTGTATTAAGGGGGGGGGGTTGATGCAGTTAAGATGACGAATAAAGTTCATCTTTACAGTAAGGGCAGGGAATAGCATTCGTTGGTAGAACGCTTGCCTGTCACGAGGCCTGGGGGTCAATCTCCAGTAATGACAAAATGCAGGTATTTTGGGGACGGCCTTACCTAATCACATTACCTCACATAAAAGGTAGAGGGTTTTGTAGATGTTATCAGATGAGAAAGAGAGATTCAAAACATGAGGATTCGACATGAAGGAAGGTCTCTGTACTATGATGGAGGCACTATGGGTAAGAATCTCTCTGGTCAAGAGCTGTCCTCCATAATAGGCAGAGAGGCTAGCATGGCTTTGCCCTGCGTACACAGAACTGAACTCCACTTCCGGCAGGAGTGAGCTTGAGGAGGACTCTGGGTTACATAGTAGAACACGGCGAGCTGACATTCCAAAGCCTTCTTCAGAGAACTCACTCACACAGTCTCCAACCTCTAGTCTAGATATTGCAAGATGACAGTTTGTGATATTTCACCTAACAATTTTTTAATCCTCTATTACACAGCCATGACAATTAATGTATATTCTCTGTCATTTGTATATCACTCCCAAGGACTATCATCACACTAAATTCTAACTGGGGCACAGCTGCTCAGCCCTTCTTATTCAGGTGGGGAAATCAAAGTATTTAGTCCTATTAGCCCTTTGATCTATTTATATCTTAAGGATATAGTTTATTTATGTATGTGGGCATATGTGCATTGTATGTGTGCATTGATGGAGGAGCCTGCATGCACATAGAAGTCAAAAGAGAGGCCCAGATCCTCCAAATTAGAGTCAGAGGCCTTTGCAGGACTTCAGGCTTGTTAACTGGGTGTTGGAATCTGGCTCCCAGCCTGCATGATTGTGCAGCAAACACTCTTAACTGCGGAGTCGCCTGTCCAGCCCCATTTCTTGTTTTAAAACTACTGGACTTATTGACCATTTTTAAAAGATTCTTGAGCTTGTTTTAAAATTTTTTGGAAATATAGCACAGTAACATTTTTTGTCTGACTCTCTTGGGTATGCATATTATGGGTGCAATCACCATTATCCTCAAATACTCGAGAGGGTTTGTTTTAAATCAGAGCATTCCCTGACAGGCACAGACTACAGCCATCATATGAAGGAACTTCATATCAATTCATCACCCAGATTCCATTCAAGTTTTATAAAAACATATCCAAATAATGTTTGTTGCAACCCAAGAGCCTAGCAGAGCCCTGTCTTCAGTGACTGTGCCTTTCATTTGTTCATTGGCTTTTATGATCTTAAACTTTCATGATCATAGGCCAGTTACTGTGGAACATGTGTCTCAGTTTCTATGGTCCTGAGTTCTCATGACACCTATGCACTTTGGTAGGCTATGTAAGGAAATGGCCCTCCATTCTCATTGACTGCTCTAATACACATGATTTCAGGGTGTACTAACTACACTAACCACCTAACATTGATCACTGAAGGTAGAGTCTTCACAGGATCTGTGAACAACTATACCATTTTTTCTTTTTAATCAATAGCTACTTTGTAGGAAGATAATTTAAAGCTACATGAGTATCATCTCATCTGCCACCAAACTTTAAATGTATTCATGTATAATAATTAAACAATTATACACTAATGGTTTCTTATTTTGTGTTTAACAAGCTGTCTGTCATTATCACCTCTTTTCACACTCAAATTGTCAGAAATTGGCTTAAAGTAACTCCTTCCAGCTGGATCACCTTCTATCTTGACACACTTCAAGTCTCTTCTAGAGAATTTAGCCTTTCCTGCAAAGATGTCTCCTCTATTTGAAGCTGGGATCTGGACACTGGTTTGTTTCCTCGGCGGTTTTGCAGGGGTGTTGCTCTTGTCCATACTAACCTTGTTTACTAACATCCACCAAACATTGCGCTGTCTGCAGCCTGGCGACTTCTGTGTATTCTTTTCCTTTAACCCAGAATGTTTTTCCCTACTCCTCAGATATAAGACAGGGTTTCTCTGTAGCTTTGGAGCATATCCTGGACTAGCTCTTGTAGACCAAACTGGCCTCGAACTCACAGAGATCCTCCTGCCTCTGCCTCCCAAATGCTGGGCTTTAAGGCGTGCACCACCACCGCCCAGTATAATAAGCATTTTCTACTCATCTCTTAGACTTTAGCTTAAATTTGCTCAGTCAAGGAAATTCTTCTAGGGGCCTACACTAGCCTTATTTTGATCTTACTGCATTGTGCACCTTTGCCATGTGTCTTCCCCATCACCAGCTGTGCAAACACATCTGCTTTGGGTCAACTTTGTTCTGTGATGCCTCACACAGTCCTAGAACACAGTGTGCAACATGTTTGTGGAAAGCTTGATTGAGTGAATGAGTGAAGGGTTGGATGACTAAGACCGGAACTGGTAGCCAGGGCTTTCTAAGCTCTTACAAAGTAGACACTTGAAACCTGTAACAGTAATGGGCTCACTGAAGTAGTGTTTGCTGTGTTAGCAAACGTCAGCAAGATTCGATCCTCAGAAGAACTCTGAATTTTGTTCTGAATCAATTTCCACTTTAAAAAATTCTCAAACTGTCCTAGAATACAGTATATAACTCAGGCTGAATTGAACTTGAAATCTCCTTGCCTCAGTCTCCCAAGGGTGGGGATTGCAGGCATGTACCTCTAACTCTGGGCTCTTCTTCTCCCTCCTTTGAGACAGGGTATTACTGTGTCGTCCTGGCTGGCCAGGAGCTTGCCATGTAGATCAGGCTGACATAGAACTCAGGGAGATCCACCTGCTTCAGCCACCTGGGTGCCACCACACCCAGCCCTCTGTGTTATTTTTGAAGTTTCTTTGTACTTGAAATGGATTCAGAAAGCAACAGAAACGTGGGTGCCCTCTGCAAAGGTCATAGACTTAGACTTTGCCACCCTTGATTTAATCACTTGGGTTTATTCTCCATTAGATTTGTTCCCGAGTAACTTTGGTAATTTGTTAAGAAAACAAAACACTGCAGAAGAATATTTCATTTGATTGCATAACGTTAAATCCTCACCACCTCCTGGGTCCTTAATTAAATCTTGTTTTTACCCAGTGCCTTGTCCTTGAATACAAGTTTCTCTCAAAGTTTCAGGAGGGGAATTTATGACAGAGAAATGAGAAAGTAGCTTGAAATGCTCTGGACGTCTACAAGTCCCACCAGTGTCTCTACAAACTAGACATAACAACTGTCTTCTTAACTTGATGCTTTCCCAGATTTCCTCTTGCGTTAAGCTAGACTGACACTCGCTCAAGACCAGTTTGGTGTTGGCCTCTCCTCTGTAACTGCGGCCCATGTGCCTGGGAGCACTGGCTCTTTCGGCATCATTTGAAATAGCTGATTATTGAATTTTGACTTGTTACAAAGTAGTTGAAATGATTTGAGGTATTGGGAGAGTTTTCCCAAAGCTTTGCCTTGTTTACAATTTCTGACAAACTTGTAATCCTCTCATCGTTATATATGTCATAGCAATTTATATGTAAAAAATTATTATTCAAAATTTCTTCTTCCTCTGAACTTGCAGATCACTGTTCTTTCGTTCTCAGATATCTTACAAAAGAGAAGATGAGGTTGAAGGAAAACTAAAATACTTCCTTAACAATAAGATGAGGACGGTAGAGTCTTACCTGCATGCTCTGGAAGGCTACCAATGGAATGGTAACCGACCACATTGGTTTTGGAGGCAAGATCAGGGAAAAGAGGGCAGAGAGGTTGTAAGAGCCAGAGGCCCAGGATGCTTGCCACTAGATAGTATCTCCTAGGTATGACAGGGAAAATGTATCCATGAAATCTCAACGATATAAGTTGCTTGAATAAGACTAGCATAATGGCAACACCAGTTACCATGCCAATGTGGAAAGTGGTCATTTCACAGGGTCCCATCCTGGATAAAGAACTCCAGGGATCAATGGCTCCTGAGAGAGGGAGAATTAAATTCTTCCAGCAATTAGTTCTTGCATAGGATGTCCAATTCCAAGTGGGCAGCTCTGGACACAGGCACATATGAGCATTGCTAAACAGACTTGGTTGATTGTAAAAATGTGTGTGCACACATTCGTGAGTGCGTGTGTATGCATGTGTGGGGGTGTGTAGAACAATAATAATGAATAGACCATGAGTTATGAGGGTGAATGGGAAGAGTTGGAGCGTGAAAGAGGTAGTAGGAACTCAAGGAGGAGTCTGGGGAAGGAGCAAGGGGTGGAAGCAATGTAGATATATTGTTCATGTACAAAGTTCTCATTTTTTTAAAAAAGAGAGAGAATCACCTTTGGAAACCAGAGGCATGGCTCAGCCTGTAAATAGCTGCTGTGCAAACATGAGAACTTGAGTTTGAATGCCCACTGAAATAAAAACCTTGAGTATGTTGCTGTAATCCCAGTGCTATGGACAAGCAGATCCCCAAGGCTCATTGGACAACCCCAGTCCAGTCACATCAATGAGCTCTGGGCTCAATAAGACACCTTGTCCCCCTAAATAGGAAGCAGAACTCTCTCTAGCCTCCACGGGCACAGGTGCACACTGCCGTGTTTCAGTATCCTCTGAATTGAGATTGCTGTATCTTCTTATTTTCTAACACCTCAGCAAAACTACTCAGGAGATGACGGCTTGTGAGACTCCAGAGTCATATGTCTGGGAAAGTGGACACACACAAGACTCCCTAGGGCCCTGCCACAGATTTATAGACGTATTAAACAGCTGCTGCAGGAAGAGACGCACCAGCCAAGCTTCTGAGAGGAGATTCGTGGGCCTGTCAAGCTGTCTTCAAGTTGTGTAGAGAATTCCAGCTGCCACCCAGATACAGGTGGATTTTTGGTGACACAGCAGCTTGTGAGTTATCCTTATTCCTGTTAAGTAGCCCCTTACCTGTTTCGGAGTTACCTGTTAGTAACTCCAATAAAACTCATTGGCTCATCAGTAGAATTTCAGTGCAATGTTTGCTTAGATCTGCCTGTGTTCCTGTCTGGGGCGAGTAGAGCTGTGCAAATGTTGCTTCTCCCCAGGAAAAACCCCTAACCCTACAAGAACATACACACACACATGAACAAGTACTCGACACACACAAGCATCATACTTGTTTTGTTCTTGAGATTTTGGTGAATAATTCTTAGAAGTTGTAGCCACACTGAGACGCTCATAGTTTGATAGCTTAGTACTCCCCAAGAAACAACCTAGTAAGTGATTATCAGTTCAAGGAAATCCTCTATTCCCCCACCTCCTTCCAGCAGCATGTATTCACTGAAGTGAGCTTTGTTGAAAGTGGCTTAGCATTCAGGTCTGGTGCCTTTCATGTAATTTTAAAGTGAAGATTTGTTATTTTATCACATCTCAAAAATAATTGAAATGGATGTGTTTCCTGGCTGCAGTTAATTAACTAGGACATTTTCTTTGTAGCAGGAAAATGATAACGTGGGCTTTACTAAACAAACTAAACTATCCTGACCAGGCCCGACAGCGTAAAAAGGACCAAAGGATTTGGGGATTCTGGCTGCACATGTATATTCTGTCATTAGCAAGGGAAGGTGGTGGTGACTGCTTCTGAGCACCACGTCTTCACAAACAGCTTGCGAGATGGAGCGCACAGGCCTACTCTTTCCTCCAGGACTGTAATTCATTTGTCAAAATGAACACCGGCTATCAAGTCACCCCTAACCTGGACTAACTTTACCCCAGTTCAGCAGAGTGGTACTCTGTGGTTACCATTTCCAGAATAGAGCATGCTGGCAAGATCAGAGGTGCTGGCCAAACTTCAGCCTGCTCAAATGACGGTCTGACAGCAGAGAACCCTGGGTGTGGCTTTGTCAGGTTGGCCAAGGAAGGATTACTATGTGGTGTATTTGTCTGCCCAGAGATTCTCTTTAATAGCTTCCTGAAAGATGCTAAAANAAGCCGTATTCCAGGGAGGAATCTAACATTTCTACTTGCCTAGCAGAGCAGCCTAATACGGCAGGGCTGCTGTGGGAACTGGGCATGTTTCTGGAATAAATTCTTATTTACCTCCACTTGTCAGCAGCTCAGTGGATGCTCTGGCCTTGCATTTGTGGTCAGATGATATCCAGAAAGGATCACTTCCCTTGGAGGCCGCTGTGTTTATCTGTCTTCTAAGTACTGCTATTAAAATGCAGTTCTCGAGTCGGGCTCCATGAGTCATGTTGTTCAGCATTGCCTTCCTCTTGCAGAGCCTGGCATGGGGCAGTCACCTCTCCAGGTGCCAATCACTCAGCTCCTTCTTTCAATAAAACCACAAGTACCTCCTCAGCCCCAAGTGAAAAGGCGAAGAGGAATTTAAAACTCAAATAAATTTCTCAGATGTTAAGAAAATCCAGTTCCCTTTAAAATTTTCAAACATGTTTATGGGAAAAAATGATTTTTGAAAATGTTTATAAAATAGAGTCACTTTAGGGGGCTTCTGAGTTGCCCCAAAATGTTCTTACTTGATTTGACAGTATCTGCTTACAAGGAAATAAAATCCTAACTAGAAACTGAAACTCAGATGTCTTAGATTTTTTAATTGTTTAATTTAATTTGCTTGTTTCGCATGTGTCTGTACATGCGACTTGTGAGTGTCAGGTTTCTCTTCTACCATGTGGGCTCCAGGGACTGAATCCACCCTGTCAGGCTTGGTGGCTTGTTCACTGAGTCATCCAGACAGCCCCAAATGTGTGGAATTTGGAAATGATGATGGGGGTCACTGGAGTCTCACTACCTAGGGCATGCTAAGTGGCTAATAAACGTTTGCTGAATAAATGAATGGTGGGCAGGAAAGAACAAATCAAGGTCTTGTGGGTTGGATAAAGAAAGAAAACAATGAAATAATAAGAAAGCCAATGAATTCTTTAATTCTACATCAGCAGATGAAGGGAATTTCGTTTTATCCAGTGGAAGGCTTGGAACATTTATCTTCATCCACTAACATGATTCTGGTAAATAATTATTTTTATGGTTAGTAGTTATAGTAAATGGCCCCATTCCTCTGATTTCTGTATTCATGTTGTACTCTTGATTTTCTTGTTGTCATTAGTGGGATTGGTGGGATTGGTAATATTGATGGTGGGTGGGGGTGGGGTGGGGGTGCGCGCACACACACACACCCTTCTGAGTGCCTATGTACATGTGGAAAATGAAGCAATCAGGCTCCTCCCTTTGCCTTATTCCCTTAAGACAGGATCACTCACTGAACCCACTTTTCACCATTTCTGCCAGTTGCTGGGACCCACGTGTCTCCACTTACCAATGCTGGGGTCACTGGCTTGTGCATCTATGCCTACACTTTTAATAAGCTAGAAATTCACTATTAGGCCTTCGTCAAGCTTGGCCGCATGCTTACCCACTGAACCATTTCTCCAAGCCCATGCACTCCTATTCACCCATTCCTTTGTTTCTTAATTAAAGTTTTACACTTGTGTCATCCGAAGGAAACCCGGAAAAGGAAGAACAAGCAACTCTGAAATGGTACGTCCCCCTGGGAAGCAGCCATGGCAAATGCACAGAAGCCCCGCAGTTTACTTGGCACTCCTATTAGTTCCTCACATTCATGACCAGTATTCCATCATAAATCATGTTATACAAATTTAGAAAAATCAACTTCATTTGTTCTTCGTTTCTCAGAATCCTTTCATGCCTCAAAACTGCTATGAATCTTAGAAAATAATTTACAACAATGCTTGAATTTTTGTATTTTTCATACCGATGTAGAATACTAATGAACCACTATTAAATACCTACTATATATTAAGCACCATGCAGATTCTTGACAGATTCTCTTATGACCACTATGTTCAAGTGTCATGGTTTTCTTACTGGGAAAAGTATAACCAGCAATTGTGAAATAATTACTTAATAACTCAAAACAGAAAGTATTGAGTGCTGGTTATTTAGGAAGAGAAAAATGCTTGGGAATGACATTCCAAAGAGACTAACTTTATATATATATATGGGGGGTGGATCCAGGAGAAGAAGGGACAGAGGGGTACATGTCACGCAGTAGAGAGTGGAGTGCAGGTGGCTTGAGTCACTGATCCCTCAACAACCAGTGGTGCTTGGCCAGTGCGTAACTGACCCCATATTCTTTTATAAAAGGGCATCCCGGTACCTCTAGTAGGACTGTGAGTGGGCAGATTGTCATTAGAAGTACATTAGATACAAAAGATGTTCAATTATCAGGGGATTGAGCTGAGGTACCAGTTTGCCTTTTCTGCTTCCCATGTCTTGAGATGAAGGCCCCATCCTCCTCGGTGCATCTTAGAAGAAGGATTGCTGTTCAGCTAAGAGACCCTGAAGATTAATGACTCAAAATTCTTGGCATCTAATTTCAAGACCATTGATGCTTCTGTAATGTATGATCAGAGCTGTTTGAGAGAAGCAGTCTGGTGAGGTACGCCCTGTCTACTCTTGTCCCTTGTCCCTCCCTCACAGTGGTCCCACATCTGAAGGTGGGGAAGGATACATTAAGATTCTCATTTCATTTGTCTTCTGATGTATTTCTTAGTGCTGGTGAGAGTTAATAAATGAGTGGCCTACACAGAGGAGTCCCTGATGCTCTCATGACCAAAGAAGCTTGGTGAATGCCTCTGTGGTCCAGTGTGAACTATGTCTAGTTAGCTCCTGTGCCAATGCCTTTCAGGAGAAGGGTTCACAGGTGAAATAATCAGAGGTGGCAAGGATGGAGTGGCAGGAGAGTACTGCAAGCTTCCCTGAATCAGAATGCCCAGAGGGGAAGGACAGAGGACATGAAGAAGAAGGCCAAAAGAAGCCTAGAGGTTGGACAAAGGACAATGTAGAGTGACAGACAAGGCTATGGTGCCATGTCAAGCTTGTAAGCAGATAAGCCCAGGATGGAGGCTGATGCCAGCACACCCTGTGGGGTTCTGTGTTTGTCCTGGTTAAACAACAACGATGACATGAAGATGTGTTTAAAAATTAAATGAAATTACTTACAGCTCAAAGAATGCCCACATATGACATCAAAACCTGAAAATGAATGGTTCCACTCCCAGCAGGACTGAACCTTTGTTCCTTACCCCATTCCTCCAACAGACTTACACCCACCCACGGGAGAAGGGAAGAAGGACAAGCCAGGGAGGAGGCTTTCTGCCCAGTGCCTGGATTAGAGACAAGCACTGTGTGAGAAATCATTGTACTGTAACTGTTTATATCTAATAAAACAAGCTCTGCATGAAACAAAAGACTCAAGGTCATAAATGTATTTTTCTTACAGAAAATAGTCCTACGTGTCCATATCCTTGACAAGAAATCCTGATACATTTATTTTCTTGGGGCCATAACTCAGATTGGTTTGATCCAGAACACCAACAGATGCTGATGCTGAGGGATGTCACCATAGCCAAATGAGCTTCGTACCCTGAACACCAGCAGATGCTTATGCTGAGGGACATCACTATAACCAAATGAGCTTTGTACCCAGAACACCAGCAGTGTTGATGCTGAAGGACGTCACCATAACCAAATGATCTTCACACCCAGAACACCAGCAGTGCTGATGCTGAGGGAAGTCACCATAACCAAATGAGCTTCATTTCTTGAGCTGTAAAATAAACATGCTGGGTCCACTAATATTAATCGAATTAATATTTCCAGGTTTGGCCAAGGCTTCGGCTCCAAATAGAACTCTAAAATATCTAAGGGTCAACAAACATCTAGTTGCCCAAGGAATGTTGACAAATTTCGACAACTGTTCTTCCAACTTAAAAAAAAAATCTGCTTTACTATAGTCTCTTGTGAAATAAGTTTATCCAAATTACCATTCTGCCTGGAGAGAGTCTAACATGGTCACCGCCATGCTCTTGATGTAAACAAAGCTAGTATGAACTTATGTACACTTCTTCATTTAGTCTACATGACAGCCCTGTCTGGTGGGTTTTTCTATACTGAAACTAGCAATCAGCAATAGTAATCTCTCTGAAGATAACATATAGACAAGGAGCTAATGTGGAATTTCCCTCTGTATGCTGTGAATATGTTTTATTACCATTGGTTAATAAAGAAGCTGCTTTGGCCTATGGCAGGGCAGAATAAATCTAGGTTAGGAAAGCTAAACTGAATGCAGGGAGAAAGAAGGTAGAGTCAAGAAGATGCTATGTAGCTGCCACAGGAGAAAGATGCTGGAAACTTACCAGTAGGCCACAGCCTTGTAGTAATACACAGATTAATAGAAATGGGTTAATTTAAGATGTAAGAGTTAGTTAATAAGAAGCCNTACTGAAACTAGCAATCAGCAATAGTAATCTCTCTGAAGATAACATATAGACAAGGAGCTAATGTGGAATTTCCCTCTGTATGCTGTGAATATGTTTTATTACCATTGGTTAATAAAGAAGCTGCTTTGGCCTATGGCAGGGCAGAATAAATCTAGGTTAGGAAAGCTAAACTGAATGCAGGGAGAAAGAAGGTAGAGTCAAGAAGATGCTATGTAGCTGCCACAGGAGAAAGATGCTGGAAACTTACCAGTAGGCCACAGCCTTGTAGTAATACACAGATTAATAGAAATGGGTTAATTTAAGATGTAAGAGTTAGTTAATAAGAAGCCTGAGCTAATAGACCAAACAGTGTTGTAATTAATATAGTTTCTGTGTGATTATTAGGGTCTGGGCAGCTGGGAAATGAATGTGCCATCTTTTTTTACAAGGGCCAGTCCCAGCTGATGACAAGGGATGTCCTCTTGACTGTTAGATGTAATGTGCATGTGCTTCATTCTTCAAAAGTTCGTGTGTTAAAGGCTTGGCCCTCAGAGTGAAGGTGCTTAGGTAATGGAAACTTTAAGAGGTGGGCCCTACAGTAATGTAATATGTCATGAAGGCACTACTCTAGGACAGGATTAATGCTAGTCACATAGGATGAGCAAGTTCCCTCAAAAGTGAATTGCTATAAAGCAAGGATACCTGTGAACGATGTCCTTTCTGACCACAGCTATTTTCCATTCTCATTCTCTACTATGTGATTCAGCCAAGGCATTGAGTCTTCACTACAGGCCGAGAGGATGGGGCTCCTCCCTCTACAAAACTGTGAGCTAAATTAACTTGCAAATTAGTGAGCTGGGTATTTTGTTATAATAGAAAATGAACTAACGGAATATGCTGTATTCTACTAGCCTTGCTTTTCCTTTTCGTTTTTCAACTACTTGTCTCTAGGAATGAGTATAGTCCATGCACTGTGCCCTTTTGACTAGCTAAATTCATTGCCAAACTGGATGGAACACGTTGCTCTAAATCCTCTGCTATATTTTCAGTTTTCAATCTGCATTGTTCAGAAATACTTGGGTATTTGCAGACTTAACAGGATAGAAGACAAATGTATTCTTGGACATCAATCAAAACCCCAATTACACTTCTGCTTATACATTCCCTTGACAATTTAAATTGGAGAATTCCCATTCTTATCTCCAAACCACATTTTGCAAGGGTTTTTGCTGTCTGTACTCTGACTTAAACCTGGATTATAACTTCTGTTACCAGATATACCCATACTTTAAAGTTTTATCTCATTTCACAGAATACCACAGTGTTGGTACTCTACTTATACATCAGCATTCCAGTGTTCAAGCTCACAGGGATAACCTTCAGCCATGTTATTACAGCATTTGGGGCTATGAAATGCTCCATAGTTACCAGCTTCTTACTTAAAAATAATAAAACCAAGGGGACTCTAAGTGATTAATTTTCCCAAACTTCTGGGAATATTCAATTTGTATCTAACTAAAAAGAGGTACCTTTTACAATATTTATTTTTACATGTATGGGAATTTTGCTTGTATGCATGATGGCGCCCCTTGTATGTACAGTGCCTGTGGGAGCCAGAAAGGAGTGTTGGACCTCCTGGGACCAGAGTTATAGATGGTTGTGAGCTGCTATGTGGTTGTTGGGTCCTTAGGAAAAGCAGTCAGTGCTCTTAAATGCTGAGTCATCGTTCCAGCCTTGAGGTACCTATTTTTATCTTTATATTTCTAGCTATAAAAATAGAGAAAACAAAAAATCAGCATGAATGATCAATGTGCAACATGAACTATGTTTTACTAATCACGATAACTATAGCATGGGGACCCAGAGTTGAGACAGATGGAATTGGCTGTGCAGCACATTCTGTTGTTACCTGGAGCTTTTCATGGTTCTTCTGCCATCGCCTTCCCTCTGATCCAGGCTCTTCAGCTTCACACATACTGCCATCTGGCAATTATTTAAGCCTTTAAAACATTTTAAATATTCTCACAGTTATAAAAATTGTAAAAACACAGCATCATGTTATAGCTGCATATCTTTCCCCAAACTTCTCCCAAATTACTCCAATTACTATACTATTAAGTAATCTATATATTTTATTCAATTTTGCCAGCTTTCTGACCTATACTCAAACCCATGGCCCCACAGTGTCTTCTCCCTTCATCTGGATGGTTCCAAAGAGTCCTAGGACTTTGTTTTCCACAATGGTGACTCTGGAAAGAACTGGCTAGTTTTAAATGTCTCTCATTTTGGGTTTTTCTCATGTTCTCACATGAGTAAATTCAGTTGTGCCTTTTTTGTTTTGTTTTTCACAAAAATGCCAGAGAGATGAAACTGCTATGGTTTGGATATAAAATGTTCCCCTTAAACTCACTGGTTTGAGTACCTGGTCCCCAGCCACTGGTAATGTTTTAGGAAGATGTGAAAGCTTGGGAAATGGGACCCATCTAAAAGTATGTGGGTTACCAGGGGTTGTCCTTTAGATTTCTAGCCTGGCCTGGTTACTTCCCCCTTTCTGCTTCCTGGTTCCCTGAGATATGAGCAAGTAGGCTCACACTCCCACCACACAGCCACCAGCAGCTCCTTCTCTTCCACACCCTCCACACCATGATGGATCCACTGTTGGGCCAGGAGCCAAAATACATTGTTCCTTTAAGGTGTTGTTTCTCTGGTGTTGAGTCACATCAGTGAGAAAAGTCGCTAATACCGATACTGTGCCTTGTTATTGAGTACATTAACACATCTTGTTCCAGGTGATGCCCAATCTGATCATTTTGCTAGGATGATATATTCTTCAGCCTGGAGCTTCTGCTTTGCACCTTGTAATTAAGGGCATGTGGAAAGGAGACACTTTGGTTCTTTATAAAACATCTTAGTTTGTTTGAATCATGGTTTTCAGCTAGCAGTTCTAATACCGATTATGGGTCTTGCCAGAATTTAATTGTCATGATATTTAACCAATCTTTTATGTATTCAGGAATCATTCTACATGTGTTAATTAGAACTAAACTTTAACATGGTCTTTCCTTTAATTATTTATTCATAAATGAATTTGCTGATATTTATTTTATTCTGTGGGTCATAGTTCATTACTACTATGTTTCTACATTTTCTTTAAAAACCATTCGATATTTAGCCAGCACACTTCTACGCCCTCTTGACATTTCTCCATCAGCTTTTGAACATGGCTTTATGGGAGAGGCTTCCTTGTGGAGGCCCCACTGCTCTTAACCTTTCCCCAGCCTTGGTTCCTCTTACCAGAGAACTGCATCAAAGAAGTAGAACCCAGGTACCACGTGTGCTCATTTAGGTATCATTATTTCTGTACCATCTCAGGAAACGGAACAAAAACATGAGTGTAAGCATGCATACAAAGACCTTCAACACGCATGTGCACGCGTGCGCACGCGCGCGCGCACACACACACACACACACACACGTCTGTGTGTACTTACCGGCACACATCACATACTTATCTCTGATTCTACGTTGATACCACAATGTCACACATATGTTTCACCTGCTCTCCTTACTTGTAATTCTTTTCCCCACTCTGGCTCACATTATTCCAAGCAGGTTTGCTCATTTAATTAAGCCTATGGTTTACATGAGGGTAGTTTCAGAATTTGGAATACATATTCCCTTGGAAAGGAGTTCACCCAGCCACAATTATTGAACACAGTGCTTTCTGCCTCTAGGCTACAGTGCACAGTAAAAGGTATTGTACTTCAAAGCTACTTAGGTTGGATCTTGTTTCTAATCCATTCATTTATAACACATTTATAATCCTTTGTTGTGAGCATTACATTTTGAGTCCCACCCCAACCCACAGACATAACCTTGTTGGTATTAAATATTCAATGTGGGGATATACAAAGTATTACCATGGTTCTAATTTTGTCCCAAGATGGCCTCTCATTCTAACTTAAAGGTATTTATTTGGATATTTCTCCTCTTATCTACTTATTCCCAACAAGCTCTTCTGACTATCTCTTATTCCGGAGGAAGATGGAATCATTGCTGCTCACCCCATTCATTCCCAAGACTAAGTCAGAATTCCATCTAGAGGAGGGGTGCCTTGATTCTGCATCACTTATAGCCTGGTTTAGATGAGTCCGTATTTACTGTTTCTTACGCTGTGGTGAAAGTCATAGGATTCTTCAGTTTTGTTCTCTAACAGAAACTGTCTTCTGCTGAGCTCTTTATTATATCAGGAAAACAACAAACAAAGAAACCACTTTCCTTCTGGGAGCTCCATAATGTGTCAACTTATCTAGATTGAATAACACGCTTCAGAATTACCTTTGCTGAGGAGCCCTACAGTCTAGTTAGGTGAGGCTCTAGGAAGGACCCTAGTGGAAGATTCTGAAGGCAAAAAGATGGTAGCTGATTTGTAGCTCACACACTGTTGTCACCTGTGCAGCCAATCATGGGCCAAGGCAGTGCTGCTGCGTGCATGAACCAGTCTTCACCTTTGCTCATCCTGGCTTGCATGTATGTGTTTTGCTTTAGGATGAGGAGTCCTGGCTTTTGTAAACCACTCATGCTATCAAGGTAAGTTCCATCTCTGTGTTTATGTATGACCCTACCCCCAAGTCCCTTCAGTCCTTGCCTCCAGCCTGATGCACAATAAATCCTAGTATTCAATATGAAGACAGCAAACCTCACATGGACTAGTGAGTGCTCACAGTTGCTCAGGGTCAAACTGTGTGTGCATGGTCATGTGCTCATGCATGTCTCTGAACACATACATTCTGCTGCCACTCTACCCAGCTGAGAATTGTTTTGTGCTTTAAATGAATGGTTCTGTAACAACTACCTGAAAAGTGGGATGAAAAGAAGTCCCCTTGGAAATGGGGCTAGGTAGAAGGCGGATGGATTTTGAGTAAATGTGTATATGCCTTACAGGCCCTACCTCCAAGCGCAGCCCAATGGAAGGCTGAGGCCCCTTCCAAGAAAGAGCACATCCATACAAGACCCTAGCCCTTCCTGTGAAACTCTCCTTCCTTTCTCACTTTACAGATGGGGAGCTTGAGCAGCCCACTTTCTGACATTTGGGGAGTCCAGCACCTCTCTTTACTTTCCTGCCTGTCCTTTTGAACAACTTTGATCTCAAAGGGCCTTTGCTATGACTGAACAGCTCTCTGATGCACCCCTTTGATCTTCCTGAGGATTAAGGAATGATTTTGCAATCCCCACCCCAGATCTGGCCCTTGTTCTTCTGGCATTGCTGTTAATTTGTCCTTTTGCTTTGAAGTCATTTTCTACCATTTGCCATCCTGAAACCCAACAAGTTCTAGCTCTGCACAGCTTCTCAGACCTCACCTTTGTTATTTATCTTGCATTTTAATTTTACTCTTTACAACAGGAAGAAACCAGGAGGCAGCTTAATGTTTTTGCCTGAAAACTTCATAGTAGGTTTCTCGGTTTAATAATTACATTCCCTGCATTTCAGGCTATGGCTAGGACTCCAGATTTCAACATTCAACCCTGCACACAAGCATCCCCAACTCTACTTTCACATCATCTGTGTTCTACTGACCTTTCACCCTCTCATGGGCTCTTTCTAGTTTCCTCAGTTCTATATGTGCTCCAAATTGAACATAGAAACCTAAAACTTCAAAGTTAGGGCCCACACATGCCAGTCACATGGCACAAAGCTTCTGTGGGTAACCAACAACTTGTGGGTTGGATTTGAGGCCTGCTCCCCAGGAAGTAATTCATGCCTTGCTCTATTATCCTAATCAAAAGTTCATGGCTTAGGCAACCATAGGCCCTAAAAGGAATCCTACTACTACTGCTGTCTTCTAAATGGATACATTGTCAAACTATCTTCAAAATATTTACCTCTATACCCATAGATTAGTGTTCCCTTAGCTTGGCTAAAGAAGTCACGCTCTGCAATGGCCAGCAGTTAATGCATGAGACTCATAACTAACTGGTCAGGTTGCTGAGAATAAATGACTATTGATTTTTCAGCCCTAAATGAAACACCTACATCAACTATCCTGACCCAAGGACTTAGGGAACATTGGAGAAGAGGTTCTAGGAAGAACATAAGAGCCAGAGGATGAGGAGGAAGGCTGTGGAACTCTGAATTCTGGACAGTAAAGGTTCATGAACTTACTGCAGCTATGTTTACTGCATAAAACCTGCAGAGAATCAAGCCAACAAATCAGTCCACATTCCAACACAAATCACTGAGTGGGTTATAAAAAACAAGCTAAAAATAGGAGAGGACCCAAAGTGGGGGCATGTTGAGGTGTCTGGGTGAGTAGAGAGGGGAGACGGGCTACGTGTAATCAAGATGCCTTGTGTAGGGGGTTGGAGAGGTGGCTCAGCAGTTAGCAGAGCTTGCTGCCCTTTCAGAGAACCTGCTTTCAATTCCAGCACCCATTCCAGTTCTGAAGAAAACAGCGCCCTCTTCTGACCTCTATGGGCACCCACACACACATGGCATGTACTCATACAGACACACATAAATAAAAATAAAATAAAAACAAATCTTTAGAATTACATTGTTTCCATATGTGAAACTGTCAAAGAGTACATAAAAGATATTCTATTTAAAAAGGGAAAATAAAGAGGGCAACCATCTGCAAGCCAGAAGGAAAGGCGTCCCCGATGACACCTTTATCTGGGACCTCTGGCCTCCGGAATTATAAGATAAATTTCTGTCTGTTTTGTAAATGGATTAGCCTGCAGTGTTTCATTTTAGCAGCCTGACCTAGGCAACTGACGTCAAAGAAGAGGGCCAATAATCCTGGGAAAGTATCAATAAGCCTCCAAAAATAATTAAGAAGCATTCAACATTTACAAGCAGATTTCAGAAGCACTATGGATTAAGTACTTTTTAACCACCCCTCACCTTTCACATTCTTATGCTCTGACAAAAAAACCATAAAAACCATGTACAGGTTCTTCTCCCGTGTCCACAGCTGTGGGTTGGCACATGAGAAAACATGAACCTGGAACCTGAGTTACCTGGGTCCAAATCTTGAGAGACACTACACACAGACCTGAGCCTTAGGATCTCTGCACACCTCACTCAGACGCTGAGATTGTGATCTTGGAGCTAATACAATGACGGGATAATATTTGGGGGACTTTAGCAGGTGATAGACCCACATGGGATGTGGAAGGGAGATAGATTCCCAGGACTCAGAGAGCAAATTGTGGTAGGCAGCCAATGTTTTCCTGATCTCGATGGTCTTAAATCTGTATAACCTTCTCCTTGGATGGCTGAGTTTATTGACACACGGCTGATAAACTGCACGAGGACAAGCCTGACATTTACCTGAAATTAAGTGACAGGAAGAGCATGGCTCCTGTCTTGAGCTTTTCCCACAGTGGCTCTAAGGTAACCTCTTCCATTGTGTGGAGTCACATATTGGAAAAAAGCAAGTGACAGTGACTGATGTCCCTGGTTAATAGCCATTGGGGATCAGAGTCCTGCCAACCACTACACAAATGGATTTGGAGGCAGACATTTAACTGTTTAAAACTTGAGATGATCTGAGCCCCAGCCAACAACTTCATCGCAGCCTTAAGAAAAAAATCTTGATCCAGAAAAATCTACCTGACTTCACCTGGATTTTTGACTCATGACTTTGGGATAATGAATGTTTGGTGTGGATGGCTACTGAGCTCTAGTGTCATTTTCTGTGCTCCAAAAAATAACTCAGGCATTTGTCATCACTGTATCTCTTCTTAAAATATCTCCAATGTGCCCTTAAGTTATTTTAATAATATTTACTTCTCCAAATTTTAGTCAACTCACCTCTTATAGGAGTCAAAAGTAAATATAGCTATGATTATATTAATTTTATAATATATTATAATCTATATTAGGTATTTCCATACCATGCACAGAAAAGAGAAAAATTAGCTTATTATAAGGTTTTGGGTGTACACAAAAGTAGAATGGAAAATGCACGTGCTCCACGTACCCTTCACTCAACTTTAAATACGCATAGTAATACTGATGTAAAAACCTTTGGTCAATGCTTCTCCATCTCTACCTCTCTCTACCCTTCCCCATGTGTGTGTGTGTGTCTGTGTGTGTGTCTGTGTTTGTGTGTGTGTGTGTTTATTCACCATTGGTGCATCAATACCAAGTGACTTTCAATAGCAAGCTGTCCAACAGTGAAGGTTAGATGATATCAAATGTGCTGTGAATTTTACGAAACTCTCCTTCAGGTCCCCAACTCCTTCAGAAACCTCTGCTAGGGAGCAAAGAGCTTGAACAACATAAACTACTGTGAAATAGTGCAGAAAAAATGGCCTGACAGATAGGTGGTGAAAGTGGAGAAGAACCTGAGAACTCAACAGCACAAGGATGGGAAGCCAAAATTCATCAAAATGGAAGTGGCATCCTCCCCACCAACTCCTACCCCCAGCAAGAATCAATGTAGCCATTGGTCAAAATGCCAGGCTTCCAACAGTATGTGAGAAGAGGGGTCAACAGACTGTTTTGCTTTAACAGGCAAGGAAAGGTAACTTTAGGAATCAACAGTATGTATGAGATTTGTAAAGGAAAGAATCCCCCACAGTACTGTTTGTTCATACACCCAGATCCACAAGCTCGACTCGTATGCGGACACACTTGTTATGATTTGGATGTGGTTTAAGTGTAAAGTTCCTGTGTTGGGTTCTGGGTCCAAATGTGACAATGTTAAGACATGATGGAACTTTAAGAGTTAGGCTCTAGTGAGGACTCTTCTGGTAGTTAGGGTTGTGCCCTCAAAGGGACTGGCACAGTGGTCTTGTGACCTCATCCCACACTCTTTTGCTACTGGATGTCATCCACCTTGGAACTCACCCGAGCACAGCTGATGTTGGCACCGTGCCATTGAACTGTGATTTATTTATGCAGCATGTAAACTCAAGATTTCATTATGGTACCAGAAAGCACATTAATCCACATTTGCTGTGCTAGAAGCATGAACAATACAACTACTGATGCCTATTAGGAATACCTATAAGATTGTGGTGACGTTTGTAGAGAAAGGAAGGGAATTATGAGCTTTAGACCTGGCTTTACTGTATTAGTGAACCCTCAGATATGATGGCACCTATTTTATATATCAGCAGAATATAATTGTGGTTATTTATCCACAACTTGCTTAAGGAGGACTATTAACAATACAATAATGGGCCAAGAATATTGTATTCAATTGCCATAGGAAGAAGAGTATTGGTCCCAGCTTGTGGATTACAGAAGTTGCCAGCTAAATGAGAGGAATACATCTTCTGCAAGTTACAAAACCCCGTAATAAATACATCCAACTTACAATGACTCAAATTAAGTTTAAAGCCCAGGAACTGTGTTTCTTTTATTTATACAACCAAAGCTGCAGAAAACAATGCTGTTTTATGTACGAGTTCTGCAGCGTGGTTTCAGAAACCTGGCTTTTCTCATCACAACACTCATGATTCACAGCTACACCTGCTTATAACACTGGGAAGTTTCATTTCAATCACTAGCTTACTACACTGAAGGAATACTTTATTTTTCCTTAGATTTTATTACCAAATGCAGAGGGACAATATTACAGAGCAATTTCCTCTCTGCTTCCCACAGCAATGATAAACCAAAAATATGGACAAGCAAGAGTAAGGTAGTATCGTTCAAAAAAAAAAAGCCAACTTTACAATCTATAGAGTTCCTTTTTCTAATAAAAGCAAAAAGTATTCATGAAATAAGTATTAACCTATTCTTGGTTTCCAAAAATCAGGGTATTTTAGTGGGTCTTGCCCTAAGTCAACTAATACCTTGTTCCCTCATGAATTCGTAATTGCAGATTTAAAAGTTACAAATCATCAACTCCCAGCTGCCAATCATCTTTTAATCCAACTGAAACAACTTAATATAGGTGTAAGATAAACATTATTTGGAAGTAAATCTATTAGTATACGCCATGGGCCATGCCGGAGGAGCAGCGAGTTGCAATTGAGGTTCCGGTGTCAGCCCACCAGAAGGGAATCCTCTGCTGGGCCAATCTCATTTAGGCAAGTCCACGGGACTGCAGACCCCGGATATGCCTTTTGCTTCTGCTGTGCCTTTACATGTTTGCTGCAGCTCTCTTTCTCTGGTATCTAGCTTGGTGTGAATTGATGTGGGGAGATCGCCACCACCTTTAATATAGTGTGCTTATCGCTTAGAAACATCCCTTTCTACTCTGAGGTGAAAAACCCAAGAAGACTATCTAAAGTTTTAGAAAGACACACAGTTGAATGCGGAGCTCTCTAAGGTCAGGGAACAAGAACAAAGCAGACCAATTATTACTGGCTGACTTATTCTCCTTGTTAGGTTTGGTTGATGACCAAAGGTGATGATTAATTCCTTATACCCATTTATGTCCTCAGTCTCCTAATATACAAAATGATTAATGAGTGGATATGTACCCTAAAGATTTAATGTAGAGTTGACTGATTATTTTTCATATATAAAATTTTAGGTTTGTGATTCCTTTAAGATTCCTTATAAGATTACCTTTTAAGATAGGTAATAAAGTAATTGGCCCTTTCTTTGTAACTGCAAAATGCAGCCTTCCAGTAAAACTGGCAAACACCTCACTTGCCACATGGTTAATCTTTAACAAGTTGCTTGGGTATGAATGTATGTGAGTTCTTGGGATGATTTGTTTTCCATCTGTACTACATAAAATGTTTAGTCATGTGAGGGAGATGAAAAACATGTTTTTACCTACAATTATTCACTTGAAGAATGGAATGCAACTGTTTGGACTCCTGTACTGCCTGGAAGATTCTGTTGGGGCATGAAAACTGTAAAACAACATGAGACAGAGGAGAGGGAATAAAGAGAGAGAAGAAAAAGAAGAAATAAAGAAGGAAACCATCAAGAGAGTTTGTGGGTTTTTTCCCTCACCCCCCTCAGATAGAAAAGCTTAGCCTCACCAACTCCTTGGATTCCTATCAAAGCCCTGTGCTGCTGGTCCCCCAGGCAGCAGTCACTATCTAACTATATTATACAGTCACAAACATGTGTACATGCATGCATAAGTGTAGGATATAGAAACAAGTGTGTGTATAAAGGGAAGAGAAGGACAGAGCAAGAGAGAAGGAAGAGACAGAGAGAAAGACTGAAGGGCACAGTGGCCAAACAGTGGGCATTCATCTCCTCCCTGAGCTTCGGGCCATCCTCATCATGGCAATATTAACTGGACAATCTTCATTTTCCACCTTCTTATCTATTTTCTTCCTAACATTTAAGATCCTTTCACACTCCTCGTGACTCTGTTAGCCCTCAGCATTCTCCTTGTTCCCTGTGTCCTTCTGGGGTGTAATTTAATGCACCACATGATTTAGCATTTAACTACAGTTTTGTTGCTCTCTCAATGTTCCTTCCACCTGTCAGTTTCATCTCCCAACTAAATGATGCAAGGGCAAGGACTCTCAATTATCCTTACGCATCACCGTGTCTTCCTTTACTGATTCCCTCACGGATGCTAAATTAAAGAGCGACAGGAGATTGAAATAACACAGTGAGGCGGTGTAAATGAGAAGGACCCCTCAAAACTAATGTATTTAAATACTGGTCCCCAGTCATTGGAACTGCTTGGGAGGGGACGATTAGGAAATGTGGCCTTGTTGGAAGGAGTCTGTCACTAGAAGCAAGCTGTGAGGTTTCAAAATCTCATACACCCACCCACCCCAGCTTTTGTTGCACCAAAATAGGAGCTCTTAGCCGCCCTAACCAACATGATGGCTGCTGGCTGGCTTCCTGATAGACTCTTACCTTTCTGAAACTGTGAGCCCAACCAAGCACTTCTTTTTCTATGCTGCCTTGGTCATAGTGTTTTATCACAACAATGGAAAAGCAACTAAGACACAGCATTTTCAGTTATATTGTCACTTTGAGAAAGAAATTCAGTCCTAAAATTGTCGCCTAAATTCCTTAGGATATTTCTGGTCCTTCCAGACACCCAAGCTCTCCATATAATACACCATAGCTTAGCAGTTGACACCACGCTCTTTCTGAATTCCAGATGCCTGTTCTCTAGTCATGTGATCTTGAACAGATATCTTCTGCCTAGATTTATGATATACCAAACAAGGACAATTGTGACATCTTACTCAGGGATTCCTGTGATGATTAAATGGATGGGATTAGTGAATATTATATCCAATATCCGGCACATGGAACTCAGGCTACAGAGGATGACTATTTTGAAAGGAGAGAAATCATAGCTTACAAGACCAAGGTGGCAACTCACACAGAAAGTTGACTAGTATTGATTTAAAGGGATAAAGTTCTTTTAAGATCAGCTTCTAGAAATCGTGTAATCTGTGTGACATAGTTGGGAAGAGAGGCCTGAACACAAAGGAACAAGGTTTGCTCTGAACACTAGCAAA
The DNA here is from genome assembly GCA_001685075.1 of Bramus lutescens. Taxonomy (NCBI): domain Eukaryota; kingdom Metazoa; phylum Chordata; class Mammalia; order Rodentia; family Cricetidae; genus Bramus; species Bramus lutescens. The sequence goes on from LOEQ01004064.1 coordinate 309,104, forward strand.
GGTGATTAAAGTTAGATAGACTATGCCAAAAGTCTAATATGCAATATCAGTTCCAAATCATAGGTATTTTTTCAGATACTTATTGTGTAATGTTTATATCAGATTAACAAAGTCAAATTGATTATAGGAGCTTCCACCCTGAAATCAAAACCAGTGTTCTGAAGTTAATGTGCCTAATAGCCTAAAGCAGTGTGTTGGTAAGATGACTGAAATGCAGTTTATACTGGGAAAACATATATAGTAAGCCTATGTATACATTTATATACAGTGTGTAATTTGTATATTAATATAGCCATAAACTTATTTATTTATAAAAGGTAATTATCTGCATGTATATTTGAAATTTAGGTTAAAAGAACAAAAGCAAAATCTAGGCCAAGAAGTAGCGGTAATAATATTTTTTGAAGACAGAGCAACATTATGCTGGGATTGCTCTTCAAGTTTTGACATCAGGGTGAGCGGACCACACCAGCTTCTTTGCTGAAATGGAGTGATCATGGAGAGTGGAGTGTAGCCAACACAATATGGATTCTTAAACTCTAAATACATGAGCAGAAATTCCATTTCCTAATAAAGTATTTTCAGGAACAAGTTTCTTGCAAAGGAATGAGTTTATTCATCTCTTATGAGGCTCAAGAATCACATGGGCCTGTTTTGAAGTTAAATTCTGCCACTGTGTGAAGTCCTTTAACTCCCACTCAGACAGTCTTCTCCAGAGAAAGAACAGAAAAGCTCCTAGGCTTCCATTAGAACCCTGAATTGGAGTTCCAGGACAGAGACCCAGTTAATGTAAAGGGCACAATACCTGCTATTTCCTGTGTTCCTTTTACATCTATTGACCTCTTGAGAACCTCATTAAGAATCAAGGTATTTATGGCCAGATTACCAATATGCCTCAGAGCTGTATCATAATTTAATACTCTATGTTAAGATAACCCCTGATATTATAAAGGTTACTTAGCATGTATCTGCTATAAGAGCAAGCTTACCTCATGTGTTATTAATGGCACACATTAACTTCACCTGTTTTAGTCTCACAAATGCAAAATAAAGACTCAAAATTAGGAACTCATTTCTCTAAAGCTTGTTTTGTTGATGACAAAATTAAGCAAACTTGAACCATCCAACTATCCGTTTCTGTTTTTTTATGACTAATTGAACAAGAAAGTGGGATTCATTATGACATTTTATGCATAGATTTTATATATTTCATGTATGCCCCTCCATCACCCTCTCTTGCTCTCTTTCTCCTCCTGTTGGAACTCTGCCTCGAATTAGTTCCTATCTGTTTTCATGTTTTGATTTTGATTTTTATCTAGATTCTTTATATAAGATAAAACATGCAATAGTTGTATTTCTGAGTCTGCTTTATTTGACTGAGCACAATAATCTCCAGTTTCACACCTTATTCACAGTCAACATAATTTTATTTTTCATGGCTGAATAATGCTCTACCAAGTATTATTACTCTCTCTCCATACACACACACACACACACACATATACACACACACACATATACACACACACATATATTCCATCTGGTGACATGCACTTAAGGTGATGCTATTACTTAGCTACAGTGAACTATCCATTCATTTCCATATTTTTCTTTTTATACTTCTACTTCCCTTCTTTTTTGTGTCTTCTGAATCCCGGGTTGGTAGCAGCTCCATGATCTCCCACTTAACACAGCGGGGCCTGGTTCTTTGTCTACTCCCTGACTATGCCGCTCAGCTTCTTACTCTAAGGTTGTAGTGTTGTGTGCACCTTTCTCTGTCCGAGTCTCTTGAACTCCTTAAATACTACCACTGAACTTCACACCGGAGAGCCAGCTCCCAAGGCTGTGTCCCGTTCTCAGTTCTGTCGTGCTAAATTCGACTCTTCCGTGACAATTGCCTGCTACGTATTTTGCAATAGGTATTTTACCGGCATCTTTAAGTCAAATGCATGGAATCATTTGCTCATCATTTGAGAGTTTTATTAGAGAGCTTTAAATTTAAAAAGAGAAATCATTTTGGGAACTTCAAATGTAGCTCACTAGCAAAGTGCTTGCCTGGCCTACACCACGCCTGGATTTGATCGTCAGGACTGAAAACATAAATACTTCCAATCATACCACTCGATACTCAAAAATAGAACAAATTACTTCTCTCTGCTTATGAAAAAAGTCCAAACTCTTACAGCCCCTGGGTATTTTCTCCTTTGCATATTACCCATAATGCTTTAAGAAGAGGAAAAAAATAAATAAAAGCAAGATGAAGTTATTTTGGGTAGAAAATCTTTTTCCTGTTTTTGAGTGTGTGCATATATGTGCAGGTGTGTTGAGTGTGTGCACATATGCTCGTGTGTGTGTGTTTGTGTGCGTGTGTGCATCACACACACACACACACACACACACACACAGTGTGTGTGTGTGTGGTGAAGGCATCATACCCCAGGGCCCCAGTAATTTTTGACTTGATCCAGTCTGGCTCAGAGAAAGTTGTTCTTCACAATGACCTCACAAGCCAAAAGAAAGCATCTTCTGTGTATTTTCAACCCAATGTTCACCATTGGAACTTGATTTTCTAATCAAAGAGCATGTAAGTCACCATACATAGTCTTTCCTGGTGAAAATTCCGGGAGCAACTGGAAATGTAGATGGAAAAAAAAACAACTCCCACACCCAGCTATTCAGAAGCATTTCCTGAGCTTTGGACAATGTATAGAGCAAACTCAACAGGCTTTGCTCTTCCAACTCAATTCAAATAATATGTTGCTATTGGTTAGACCTTGCTAGGCTTGTTAGTAGCTCTCATAGAATAATTTACTAAACTTGATATGCAGCACCAAATTTTACTATTTCTTTCCATGTGCACTCTATACCCCTTCCCTTTGGTTCTTGCTCACTCTGAGACCATTACTCCTCCTTCCATGCCTCAGCTCAGGCCAGTGACACTGAATGGAAACACTAATCTGCTATGGGACAATGCTCTTGTCCACTGTAAAGATCTGTTGCTCATATTGGTTTAATAAAACACTGATTGACCAGTATCCAGGCAGGAAATATTGGTGGGGCAATCAGACTAAGAGGATTCTGGGAAGAGGAAAGACAGAGAGATACAGTCATCAGCTAGATGCAGAGGAAGCAAGATGAGAATGCCTCACTGATTATAGGTACCATGCCATGTGGCTAAATATAGTCAAGAATTATGGGTTAACTTAAGTTGTAAGAGCTAGTTAATGATAAGCCTGAGCTAATAGGCCAAACAGTTTATAATTAATATAAGCCACTGTATGTTTCTTTGGGATTGAATGGCTGTGGGACCAGGTGGGACAGAAACTTCTATCTACATTAGTCACACAAGAACGGGGCTAGAAGGAAACTTGGACACCACCTATCCTGACACCTCCTTATGTAAGAGAGACCCTGAGGTTGGGAGCTTATGAAACGAATTTCTGAGAATGAACAGAATGCAGTTCTATTGCTCTCCACCAAATTCTTGGTTTTTCATTCCCCCCTGATTTTACATATTGAAAACCCTTCCCAGTTTTCAAAATCTAATACAAATAGTACCTGCTTATGATGCCCAAACAGCAACAGCTTGTAGCTCAGACTGGCAGCTTGCCCGTGCTCAGGCGGTAACCTGTTGAGCAGGCTAAGGGTAACAGAGTTCTAGCAGCACCATCCAATAGAAAGCACTCTGTACATCAGTGCGAGGTAACAGACCACACTAAAGGAACGACGAAGCAATCTGTGGGGAGCAGGTAAAGTCTGAGTGAATGTATTATTATTATTATTATTATTATTATTATTATTATTATTATTATTATTATT